>JAEQBH010000964.1:0-107336 GCA_016808115.1 Tetrastigma voinierianum
CGAGGTCACTATGATATCAAATCCTCAAGCCTTCCACACCAAAAACACTCTCCTATCAATAACCTGCAAACACCCGACGTCGGCTCTATGGCAATGAATGCACCCGACCCTCCCCATGCAATCAAGCACCTCTTACCCACACTAGATATCAAGTACTCCCTCCCCTTGCCTTCTACCTCAGCCGAACCCCCTCGTACCGACTCGGCTTGAATATCTCTAGCTCTTTACCGGAAGAAGAGGAGGCTCCCTTTGAGAACTTCTTCTCGAGACTTTTCAAGGGGCCGGGTTTCTAGTCTCTCCACTTTCATTGCAGTCGACTAATCATAAAAGTTCACCATTGAGAGAAGTCACAAAGCAAGTACCTTGATGAATCATGTAGTCCATCTTCAAATTGCCTGCATCGAATGCCTCACGTAGGACCGCCTCCTACGCATATTTGCCGAGATGGCTGAACTCTTTCTCATACTTAACCTACGTATAAGTTCCTTTTGCTTCATATTCATGAACTGCCACTGACTCCCTATACATGTCTGTAACATACTTTGCCCTGAACTCTTGGACAAAGAATTCTATGTCACGGGATTCGGAACTCGGACTTTTTGAGCACTAGTTTCCACCAATCATACGCCTCACCCCGCACGTTGAGACCGCACATGATGCTCTCTCGATCGAGGGCATCTCTAACTCCTTCTAATACCCTTGCTATGTTTCAACCGGGACCGGGGCTTTCTCCTCGACTTTTCCATGCTCGACCCATGGAATTCCTCTTCTCCATGTCTTCATCAGGTCTCTGAAGCTTTAGAGCCATTAATCTATCCAATACTCGAGCCATGTCCTACGATATTCTCAGCAAGGCTTTCTGTGGGCTCATTAGGCATTACTTTGAAGGCTCGGTCGATAACTCTTGTTCCTTTAGGTTACACTCAAGAGCTTCTTCGTAATGATCCATCTATACAAAACACAATGACATCCACATCATAGGTCAACACATTACTTAACATATGCATGTTTATCTTATAATCTATCTAAGGTTTAAAACTGTCCCGTAAAACGCCTAAACTCAGGCTCTGATGCCAACTAACCCGTGACACCCCCGACCCGCCACCCACGTGTGACGTAGGCGCAGGGTGTCACTATTCATTTTACTGCACACTATTAGCATGTATCTCGAGATATATTCTATAGCTTACGGAATTTCAAAATATACTAAGATCCACAAATGGGAGTGTTCGAATTTATACAAAAACTTTACATTTGTTTACAAACAACAAAAAAATATTACATATACAAAAATAGACCAAAAAGTCTTTCGTGGGCATCTAACTATGTGCTGGACCTTTGAGACTCGATGAGGGCTTGTCCTGCCTTCGCCTCCGCTTCCATACCTACATGGATGAAAAACCCGCGCTGCTTTACGCCTAGTGGGAATAAACTCAGCGACCCACTCACTAACATGTTTCATCACACTTCTATACACATGCATATACATTTAACATATCATATCCTTTAAACATGCTTATACATATCTCATATTTACTTATCATATCATGTTACATTTATCAATCTGCTCATATACATATCATATGTCATATTCAAGTCATTTGTTTTATGTTTCATGCCTGCATAAACCTTGGAAGTGGATAAAGGAAACTATAAGGGTTCGAAGGCGCTGTACTCACTGTACGGATCAGTGGTCTATAAGGGCCCGAAGGCGCTATTAGCATTGTGCGAGACAATGACCATCTATAAGGGCCTGAAGGCTCTGTTATCATTGTACGAGATAATGACCATCTATAATGGCCGAAGGCGTTGTAATGACCCAAACGGGGCTAACCGATTAGTATGCTGCAGACTTGTTTTTCCCTAATAGGCATGCCCATCTATCCCTCTACTAGGTTCTAAGCAGACAATCCATGTGTATTTTATGTTTAATACATATCTCATATTCCCGAATAATTATTGTCATCCGATGATCATATGCAATATTTACAATCATTTATTCGTGTCTTTGCATTTTTCATATCTCATTTGAAAAACGGCCAACTATGGTTACCATGTATGATTATGAGCTATTTACTATCATTCCAATTTCATCAAGCTATATATGGATGGATTCTAGACTCAAATGGCTTTCCATAGAGTCTAAGAACATCCGAAACGGAGTTTGGACGAAGAAATTATGACTGTCCGAAGTTGAAGGATTCCTATGAACAATGTGTTGGATACATAAAAGTGCGACATTTATATAGGGGTTTAAGCCTCTCAACTCATGTTTTGCTTTCATTTTGTGTAGAATAGGTGCTTTTGACCTTTTCTACCTTTTTTTATGCGTGTCCAGGTTTTTCGATGTCCCGTGCACATTTTCATTGCGATTTTGTTCCAGAGAACAAACGTAGATCATCGTTGTCGATTACAGATGTTGTCGAGAGGCCCCGGGTAGTACTAAAGTGAAGAGGGGCAGTGGTACCGGTACCAAAGATAATGGTACTGGTACCCCAAGGCTATTGGAGTACCAGTGCACTTTTGGTACCGGTACCAACATGCGATCTTTGCAGGATTTGAGCGGAATTTCAATCTTGGTGCAAGGGCATGCTCGTCTTTCGATCACCACTTCAAGATCACTAATGAGGATTGTATTTAAGCCCACTTTAGGGCAAAAAGTTAAAGGAGTTCGGATTCTAGGGTTTTGGTTCTAACCTTTGGAGTGTTTTCTCATATTTTTCTAGGGTTTTCATAGAGTAGAGTACTTAGTTTTCTTCTGATTATGAGTTTTTAAGCATTTGTAATCTTTCAGTTGGTTTTATAACTTGGTGTTTATTGAGAGACTCTACATTTTTTATATCTCAACCTTGCCATTGAAGTGTTATTTCTCAATTCCTAATTACTAGTAGTGTTCCAACAATTATGAATCAATTCTCAGCTTTAATGGAGTTCTAAACCTCCATGATAGGTTCTAACTATGGAAACTCACCCCTTCAAGGTAACAACCTCAATCCTTCTTTGTGCTTAAATGGGATTTCAGACGATATTGAACACTTGTGAAAATTCTAAAACCTTAGTTTGGCATTTTCTTGACAACATTTGAAAGAGATTCTTAGTACATGTCAGGCTTGGATCTCAAAATGCAAACTAAGAGTCTAAAAATCGCCTACAAGCGTTGATATCGTTTCAATTATTCCGTCTTATAAAAGATTTTAAAGTTAATCCCCATCGAAGACCATTTATCAATGGCTCCTAGATGAGAATGTAATCGAGAGAGGTGGGTGTTACTCTTAGTTGGTGGTGAGCGGAAACCTAAGGATCCTATCATCGCCCTTCTAATTTTACAATAGTTTAAGTCAATGGATTAATAAATCAATTAATCAATACCCCCTAGATTTTACTTTAATCGCACATTCATTGGAAAGCAATCCCTAAGGGTCACCTAGGAAACCACTCTGGGAAATGACCCGTGGACTCCCAATACAAGATATAATGCTTGACGCATTAAAGGTTCCTACGTCGAATACCAAAGACACAAAAATAGACGAAGCATAGTGACTACGAGTAGAACCAACAAGGCCTACTATTTTTGGTGATTTATGGACCTAATATGAGTTCCAATTTCATCAAGCTATATATGGATGGATTCTAGACTCAAAGGGATTTCCATAGAGTCCAAGAACATCCGGAATGGAGTTCGGACGAAGAAATTATGACCAAGACAAAAACATGGGTTTTTGAGAAATTTTGACAAAGATCTCCCTAAACCCCAACATTTTAATACAAATATTTCTCGATCGAGGATTACAATCAACCAACTCCAAGTCCAAAACACAACCAAACAATTCCCAAACAAATATAAGGAAGACTTACTTGCCATAACCCCATCCTACACAATTAATGGGTTAGGAGAGTTTCCTAAGTCTAAAAAATTTGGGGAATCCATACTTAGTTTCCATACAACCCCAAATCAACCACAAAACCAAACCAAAACAACTCCAAATCTAGTCTAAATGTGAGACTCAGGAAAATCCAGATTTCCTAAGGAAGGATAAAATGGTAATTTCGGCCAAAACCGAATTTTTCTAGATCTTGGATGATGAACCGATTTCACAATGAATCATCTCGCGAAATCTAGCTACCACGTCGACCACAATTCGAGACTGGAATTTCACGCTGAGGCATCGAGAGGGATGTAGACACTGGCAAGTTTCGGGGTGGCCAAGAGGCAACACGTGTCCAGCGCATGCAATAAACTTGAGCTCAAGTGGGCTCACTTCGAGACACGTGGGCATCATGCCATCAAGAAAATCTAAGTTAGAAGAGATAAGGTGATAAGGTAATCTAAGGTGTCCAATGAGAAATGGACACGTGGCGATGAGAGGACAAGTCCTCTTGACCAAGTCTTCCAATCTGGTTTGGGAGGGAAGGAAGAAAGAGAGAGAGAGTAGACGGAGAGAGATAGAGAAAGAGAGGGTTTTAGAGAGAGAGGCTCCACCTTCTCTCTAAGTTTCCCGACGATCGGACCGGTGTCCGGAAGCGGAGCAAGAGGGAGAGTTGATCCTCACAGCGAGAGCTTCGCGTCAAGACCAGTTTCGGGGAGTTTCGACAAACTCCAAAATGGTAGGGGTTCTTCTCCTACTTGCTTTACTTTTCGTTTAAGGGCCATGTAATGGATAGTGATTTGTTGAGGCCTGGATGGTCGTGGTTTCGGTTCCAAAAGATTTGGACCGACTGAAGAAATCCCTAGAGTGGTTTGGACAGTCCACGGGCTGTTTGCGTGATTTGTGTGATGTTGTGTTATTGCCATGAGTGAATAACATGCTGATTTGTCGATTTTGAGGGCGGTTCCAAGATGAACTGCCGGATTATGCCTTAGCCCATGTGAGCTAATCTTATGTTATTATTGTAAATTGAATAACATGATTTATGGAATTAATTTTGTTAATATATGCATGAGTGATATATTAGCATGTGTTGAATGTTTGGTGTGTCATTGCGTTGCACTTAGGTGGGGAGTAACCCAAGTAGGGAAATTCCACTACTGGGCATTTCTCACCCCGTTGTGGGAATATATTTTTCAGGTACCGAAGACGCACTTGGGGATGGGACGCATCCGGGGCCTTAGAGGCGAAGAAACGGCCAAGTTGGCCTTATCTTGTATTTTTTGTAAAATTTTGGGCAAGAGACCCAGTTTTGTGTAAATTGTAATTAAATACAATTGTAAATAAATTCCTTTTGTATAAAATTTATATTTGGGTCAGAGTGGATGTGCGGGCCCTATCGCGCTTTACACGTGTACGTGCCTCATGACATGAGACATGTAGATTTCATGCTGACGGCAGTCAACGGACACTCGGCTTTCTAGCGCTACACTAAAACTCCCAAACACCACCAATATACCAAGTAGGGCTCTTTTAGACCCTAATTCATCAAAAAAAAAAAAAAAAAGGGTTTATGATTTGATTTTTACATACCTTAATATTTTCTTTTCTTCTTCCTTCCTCTTGTTTCTTCTTCTTGATCACACCAAACCTGGAAAAATGGAGAGAATTAACCCCCTCTTCTCTTCCTCTCTCTCATCGTCTCTCTCTTTCTCCAAAAATGAAGAACACCCCTTTCCAAGACCACTTTTGGTCTTTATCCCTTATTTAACATTAAGGCCTCATCTGGTTCTTTCAGGCCATTTTTTCCATATTTTTTTAAGTCCCTCATCTCTCTTTCATTTACATTTCCACTTAACTCATTATTATACTTTCGCATATAAACTTGTAATGTTATGACCATTGTGTCCTGAATTGTTAAATTACTAATTTACTCCCTACTTTTGAAATCATTTTTCCAAGCCGTTTTATTTTCCAAAATTCTGACGACCTTATATTACACCCTAAACATGTTATAAAACTGTTATGGCATATTTTGGGGTATTACAAGTTCATGCTTGGGAACCAACAAAGTGCTAAATCAAGGGTTTTATTGTGATATGCACTCGAAAATGACTCAAAACATGTATGTAAAAACACATAATTTGAGCATTCATCACCCCCCCAAAAAAAAAAAAAAAAAAAAAAAAAAAACTAGCTCATTGCTAGTCCCTTAGCATTGCAAGAGCGAAAAAAAAAAATGAATATGATGTAGGCATTTGAGTAGAATAACATAGTTATTCTATGTATGCAACTGGAATTTCTGATGGAAAACCATAGTTATTTCAAGAGTTGATGATGGTCGCTTCATTTAGTGTAGATGTCTCTTAGGATCTTGTTGTGTTTAGAATCTTTAATGTACGAGGTCCCTTATAATGAGGCAAAACTCTACACCTTTTGTCCCTAAGTCTTCACTAAGACTTTCCATATCGACCTTCCAGTTAGTGTATTTAGTTCCCTCACATAGGCAAAGGACCAAACCCCCAACTAGGCTTAACTTACTGAAGTAATAAGTGATGAAGGAAGTAGGCTAAGAATGCACCCTTTTTATTCCATGTTCCTAACTAAGCAGTAGGATGCAATTCTAAGGGAATTCAGAATAGTGCCCATGAGGGATCCATCGGGTGACCTCACTAGCTGGTTAAGGGCATCAAACATTAAGTTCTCGAACTCACCCCGAACACCAACTAAAACCCGAAGCACCTACTTGTGAACTAAGTCATCTTATTCTATGTAGCGAGTGCTGAAATCACCAACTCCCAACTAGTTGGTTTAGGACATTAGGCTTTGAGAGGCCCCTTGGACTGTGCTCGAAATTCCAATTGGATCAAATCACTTTATTTTTCTTTTTTTATGCTTTTCTTTTCTTTTTTTTCTTTTTCTTTCTTTTTTTCTTATATATATATATATATATATATATATATATATATATATATATATATATATATATATATATATATATATATATATATCTTTGAAGGTGTCTCTAAGATTACTAGAACCAACATCAAATCACCATCTATGGGTGGTGTCATCTAGAGAGCGGGGTTGGTATCAAAGAATATGTGTATGACCTAGAATGGTTAGTGTGTAACAAGATTTATATAGAGGTGTCAAGGGGGGAAACAAGGGGACTTGGGTTACCAAGTCGCCCATAACATGAGGTCCTCAAGTACAAGATCAACCAAACTCAACAATATCTTTCAAGAGACCCTACTAGCTATATGAGCACAAAGTTTCCATTGACAATTCAAATAGTAGGAAAAATTCCTATAGCTTTGTGGTTTCGATCATAATACCTCCCCCCAACCAAGATATGCATTGCCCTTAGTGGACAAACATATAACATGTAAAAATTAAAGGAGGGTTTGAGATATATTGACGGATGGTGGCTTTGAGGTGGTGGAGACTTCAAAAATATAAGAGAAAGGAGTGACTCTACCCAAAAATGTAAACAAAAGATAAGGCCACAATAGAGGGAAAAAAATAATAATAAATAAAAGAGCTTAGGTTGCCTCCCAAGAAGCGCTTAGTTTACTGTCTTTAACTCGATGTCATCCTTCTTGCTTCATGCTAGATTGAGGATGGTGCTAGTCTTTGCTTTTTCGATGTTCCCTCTAAAATATGGTTTCAACCGTTGTCCATTTACCTGGAAATTGTCATTCTTAGGATGAGTTACCTCTACTGCACCATATGGGAATACCTTACTCATAGTGAATGGTCTTGATCATTGATAGGCGTATTTGTGTTTTGTGCATAAAAATATGAAATAAGGCATGTAAAAGATGCCTATTCACACAAGTATACGCATGTCAAGTAGTACAGTGTACTAAGCGTACAAAGATCGATCCATAGGGAAAAACATGATGCTAAGTACCGAAATTAGACTACTCCTCTAATGTCCAAACGATCAATAGTGATGATCGAAATTGAATTTAAACTAAGCTAATCTAATTTCAATATGGAAATTGAACTACGCAAATAGGGGTTCAAGAGATAGTAAAGTTCTAGGGTTTTTAGTGAAATTTGTCATCCACTTATGTTTGAACTAGATTCTTATTCTATTGTTTCTCGGGAAAATTCTCCCAGGCGATTCTTAACTAATTTAATATCAGCCTCTCTTGAGGTCAGATAACCAACCAACTAATACTGTGTCTTTTGCTTCTTAGTTCAACCCTAAGCACTAGAAATGCTTTACGTCCCAAGAACCTCACACGCCCCCTAATTACTGATAATTTTTACACTACCAAGTTAATTAGGTTGATTCACCTACGTCTAATTCTCTACTCCCTTCTCAAATCTTGTAGAGAACCACTCACCACATTAATATTGGCCAGATATCAACATGTAAACAAAATCAAGTATGAATCAAAAGAGGTACAATCACATGAAACGATAGAATAAGAAACCCTAGCAATTAAATCTAAGACTCATGTCTAAAATACACCCAAAAAACTTAGATTGTAAGTTTAGAACATAATAAGAATCTGGAACATCATAAGGTTTGTAGAAAACATGAAAATAAAGAAAGAAGAAAAGAAACTCTAGGCTGAAAGATTTGTGGAATCTTCAGTCTTCTTCCTTCAGATCGTGGTCTTCCAATCGTCCAAGCCAACCTTCACTTTTGTTCTCTCTCTTTTCCCCAGGTCCGAACCCCCTTAAAGTGCGAACCCTAGTCTTTTCTTGAAAACCCCTATTTATAGTCTTGGGACATGGGCCATTGATGGGCCACAAGTTAAATAAATTCTATTCCAGTCCGCCGTAGGGTTCTTTGTGGCGAAGATCCCTTTGCTTCGATGAAGGGGTGGTTCGCCATGGCGAACCTATAGCCTATGCTCTTGTGGTCTTTCTGCCTTGCCGCAGTAAACACAACCCTTCGTCGCGGCGAACGTGATGTTCACCAAAGTGAAGTAGCTACAACTGTTCAGTAACTTGCAAAACTTCTTCATTTAGACTCCAAATTTAGTGTTTTTGGTATCATTGGAAAGATCTTGAAGTGTAGAATTCATCGAAATAAAGCTTGATGCCATTTGAGCTCATCTTAAAGCTGAAAATTTTGGAATACAGTGGCTACTGCTTATGCTGTTTGGGAAATTGATGATTTTTCATCATTTTCACCAAATTCCATCAAATGGTTGACCTAATCACAAAGGTGAACATTTAGAGAATTAGGACACTTATTTAACATAAAAACTAATTAAAATATTGGGTAAAAATGAGTATTTTATATACTCATCAACCATCTCGCCTTGAGTTTTTTAAGGAATAACCATAGGTTGGACTTGAAGAAGAGCACTGATTGCCCGAGGAAGAACTCTTTTCTCATGATGTGTTTATCATGCCATGCCTTAGTTCGCTCCTTATAGATTCGTCCATTCTCATATGCCTCATTTCGAAATTCATCAAGCTCATTGATCTGTAGAAGCCTCTTCTCACACTGCTTGCATGTTAAAGTTGAGCTATCTTGTTGCACAATATGCTTTATGTTCCAACTCCACCGGGTGATGGCAAGATTTTCCATACACCAACCTATCGGGAGACATCCCTATTAGTGTTTTGAAAGTGGTACAATATGCCTATAAAGCATCATGAATCCTCATAGCCCAATCCTTGCAATATATATTCACTGTTTTCTCAAGGATTTGTTTAATCTCTCTAGTCGAGATTTCTACCTAGTAATTGGTTTGAGGGTGGTAAGCAGTTTCTATTCGGTGTTTTACTCAATATTTAGCCAAGAGGGCTACAAATGACTTGTTTTAGAATCACTTCATCACTAATTATAGCTCGAGGAGTACCAAACCTTGAAAATATGTTATTCTTTAGGAACTTTAGTACCACTTTACCGTCATTGATGGGAGTGGCTATGGCTTCTACCCATTTGGACACATAATCAACATCCAACAAGATGTATGAGATGTTGTAGGAGGTAAAGAAATGGTCTTGGCTAAGTCAATGCCCTATACATCAAAAAGGTCAACTTCCACAATGTTCTTCAAGGGCATTTGATTCCTTTGAGATATATTCCCCTTCCTTTGGCATCTATCACAGGCCATCACAAAAGCATGAGCATCCTTAAATAAGGTCGCCCAGTAGAACCCTGATTACAACATCTTTGCAACTGTCCTGTTTCCCCTAAAATGTCCACCACACTCCATATTGTGGCAATGTTGAAGTATGACCTCTATTTCCTCTTCGGTATGTACCTACTAATAATCTGATTTGCACAATGTATATAAAGCACTGGATCCTCCCACTAGTAGTGCATCACATCAGAGAAGAATTTCTTCTTTTGATGGTAAGAGAGCTTCGAGGGGATTATTTTCACCACAAGAAAGTTGACAAAATCAACATACCATGGGACTACTCCCCCTTGATGAATGGCTAGGAGTTGCTAATCCGGAAAGTTATCATTAATCTGAACTTGGTGCTGCTCTTCCCTTTCTAGCAATTTTTGTTGTCACTTAGAGTGATAGCAGAATCATCTAGAGGCTACCCAACTACATTGCAAATTTTTTGCAATGACCATAGGTCACTGTGAAATTGAATAGAGAAGAACATTCTGCATTGCGAGATTTTCAGTCATTAGGGATGACTACGAAATCACTCTGGATCCTCCTCGAGCTTCCAATTTGGTTCTTGCTCATCTTAGGACATGTCCCATGTGTGCTAGCAACTCCGGGATACATGTAGTTTGCCTCCATATGCTCATATTACTGCTAATTGCACCTAATTACGTGCGAAATCACATAAACTCAAGATATTCATTAGTTTCATGCGTAGGAACCAACTAAGTGCTAAATCAGGTGTTTTATTGTGATAAGAACTTGAAAATGGCTCTAAATATGTATTTAAAAGCATGTAATTTTAGCACTCATTAGTGTTGAATGTGATATTTTTGTTCATGATGAGATGAATGGGTTGACGAATGGATTGGTCGTTCTTTGGTTCCATCAATTTAATTATTATTATTTATTTGTAAAATATCTGTAAATATGATTTTTATGTTTTTAGATCCCTTATAAATAGTTTGTTTTTGTAATCTGTGTTCGTGAAAGAACAAAGAAGGTTCAAATAATAACAAAAAAAACAAAAAAGAGAAGGAGCAGGGATTATAGTTTCGATTCTAGAGAAGATATAGAAGTCTTAGAGAAGATAATGCAGTTTTCTTATTGTTTTTAATTAAGGATATACAATTCTTAATTAAGGGATCGGAGTTTCGATTCTGGAGAAAATGCAGAAGTCTTAGAGAAGATAATGCAGTCCTTATAATTTCGATAAGGGAACCCGGCCAAATTTACCATCTCGTAGTATTGTTTATTTCTTTATTTATTTTATCATCCCGTGCATGTGAAGAAGATATTTTATTATTTTGTCTTTTTGAATTATCTTTTGCATGTGATGTTATTGTTATTTATTTATTATCTTTTCTAATGTAACATTGTACATTGGGATGGGGGACAAGACTATTTTTTTTCTTTTTTGAAAAAAAAAAACAAAAAATGACATTTTGACAGAAAAAATATTTGATTAATTAATATAATGCACTTTGTAATAAATTTGATGAAGTCAACTTTGAAGAATTACTAGTTCAATTCTGTGAAATTTGTATATATGATAACATCATCGATGAATTTATAATTTTAAATAGTTTAAAATTATAAGACTTAGTAATTTAAAATGTTTAAATTATCTAAGATTTTATGAAAAAAAATGTTGTTTCATAAATTCAATATACCTCTTTGCAAAATAATGAGTGGGAGCGGGTAATATCACAACTTTAACCCTTGGTCTCCACCGTTAGTACAACACCATGAGTTTTTTAGTAGTGCTTAGAGACACTTTGATTTTGTCTTCCAAACTGAAAGTGTCTACTAATTTCAATAATAAGGTTGTCTTCTTTGAGATGTACTTTAGAATTGATCTACCATACGGCAACAATTTCAAAATTAAGTCTTGAAAATTTGATACGATGGGTTACACTCATAAGAAAATTATTAAATCGATAAGTATTTTCTTGATCGAAATGAAAGGAAATTAATAAAAAGTATTAGAATTATGAGATATTTTTGATATTATTTATTAATTGAGAAAGTCTCGCTTTTAATTAGCAATTATTTAACCTACCCTATGACATGATTTGATGTATTTGACATGAATACTCTTGCATCATGTTTACTTTGCCTTTAATTTTGTATATATTTATGCATTTATTATCATTGAAGATATTTTTGATTTATCTATTAGCAAATATGTCCAACCTTATTTTCTCATTTCTCATGTCTCAAGTTTTGGCTAGTATACTTTTTGAAATGGAAAAGCAATATAACATTCTTTCTCACACGAGAACTACCACTGACCTTAAAGAGAGTTGTCCTCTAAAGGCTCTCCACCAATACCTCCAAGGCAAATTTCGAGGAATATAATCGCTGGGTTATTGCAAATAACAAGGCTCTTTCTACTGTTAGTAGCAATGAATGAAATGTTTAGAATTAAGCACAAGGCTTTGAGACTACAAGTGAAATTGGCGGATACTCTATAGAGGATGTTTGGACAACCCTATGAACAAGCTCACTATGAAGAAGTTGTTATGAATAGCAAATGAAGAATGGGTCTTCAGTTCGTGAGCATGTCCTTAAAATGATTCATTACTTAAATGAGGCTGAAATTAATGGTGCAAAAATTGATGAAAAGACCCAGGTTGGCATGATCTTGGAGACACTTTCTCCTACTTTCCTCCAATTTAGGACTAATTACATTATGAATCATAAGAAATGTAATTTGAAAAAACTTCTAAATGAGCTGCAAACTTATGAGACCCTTATAGATGATAAGTGTAGCACCCCTCTCCCGGCCCAACTCGTTTGGCGGGTCCGAACCGAGTCCGGGTTGCTCTAATGTCACTCAATCACCTTATCAAAACACGCTATAGCGTACACTTCAGTTGACATAAAAACCCTGTAGCGAAGCATGAAAGGTAAGCCCATTTCATTTCATTCATACAAAAGTACAATTACTATAAAGGCATATCAAGCATTTTCAAATGATTTACAAAATAGATATTCAGAGTTGAAATTGTTTTTACAAAATATCAATGCTCAAAAAGAGATATGGGGTGAATGCATATGTTGGAACATAATTCCGTAATTCTTTTCTTATGACCCCAACGCTCCTCGATCTTACTTTTTTCCTCCTGTTGATCGAATTTTGCGCATAGATAAAACTATACTCTAAGCATTTTCATATTGCTTAGTGGTTCTCTCTAATTTCATTCGAGTTTAGTTTAAATCAAATCATGCGGTTTACTAAACAAACTTTCGAATCTTTTTTTGATGATCAATGTCAGCTGGCCTTACTTATTTCATATACAATCATTTATGGTTCATTGATCAAATCCGAATATACACTTCCGTATGCAATAAGTCATTGATAATTAAATCATGCATTTCACAATACTCTTTTCATTTCAATTCTCAATCATACTTTTCAATTCCAATTTGTCACAATCTCAAATCAATTCAATTCGGTTATGCCCTTAATAAATTTAACCTATGTTTTCGTATAACATAGGATATCGGAATCAAGCATGATCAGATTGAGCTGTGAGCCAGTATAAAAGCAGGTTTATAACACAATATGGTTACTAATTTGGACTATTGGCTGGTTATTAAAAAAATCAATTAGTGAACCTCTTGATACGATCCTACTGGTACGCTGCTCGGGTGACACATCAATACGATACGTTCGCGATGCTATTTTGGCCCTATTGGTATACCAATATATCCTTCCTCTGAACTAAGCGGTTAACATTCAATTAAGGGCGTTCAAATCTTTTATAGAAACATACAATACAATATGTATATTTGTATAAACGGTTCATTTTCAATACTCATGCGATTTTCTTTTGCAAACATTTCACAATCAATTTCTTTAAATCAATTAAAACAATTCATGTATGCTTTTCTTATGCATTTAGAACAAATAGTTCAAATCTTGAAACGAGAATAGGAGAAGATATAACAAACCAAAATTGTCACTTTGATTCCGATCTTCGGAATATCGACTTCAATGCGGGCTTTCCTCCTCGCCAGCCCCTATTCCAATACTATGACAATCACATATTAGTAGGTTATTCCAGGAGTTTTTGGTCAGGGTTTATGTCTACCCAATACCCCTTTACTTGAAAAATTTTCTGGGGACACATGAACAATAATTTGCTCATTCTTCCTTCAAGACAATTTTAGCTCTATGGTTCTATTTTTAGTAGGACTTGGAATCATCTCATTTGGATCACCCAAACTCAAGTTACGACATTTTAATGCCAAACTGGTCAGTATGCCCAGCTCACTCGGTTACCTACTGTTATTCTCAATTTCAGGGGTCTTAACTCCATAAATTGGTAATGGTTCCATCTCCTCATTTGAAGCTATGGTTCTAAGGTTTCTTCTCCAATTGGAATCATCCAATTTGGATCAACAAAACTCAAGTTATTGCATTTTACATCCATACTACTCCAATTTGCAAGGCAGAATTAGACTGTTCTTACACATAGCTCCACTTTGACAAATTTATGGGCACTTTGGGGTTACAATTTGCATACACTTCCTTCAAGTAAATTATTCCCCTAGAAGTATTTTTTTACCCAGAATTTTGAATCCACTCAATTTGGATAAAGTGAAACTCAGCTTATGGCCAAAACAACATAAAAATACCCAAAACGAGAACATAACTTGAAACAGGCTACCGGCGACCTTTAAGCCCGTATTTGGTAGCCTTAGAGCTACAATTTGCTTCTGGTCCCTTCCATACATTTTTATACCTATCTCTTATGGTTCTTTACCAATTGGAATCACTTCATTTGATGATTATAACTTAATCTATAGCCAAAACAAAAACATGGGTCTTGACAAAATTTTGACAGCATTTCATTTGAAAACCCAACATTTCCCTTTTACAAACATTACACAAAACCAATCCAACCAAAAATACTCTTCAAAACTCATCCCAACACAAACCCAAAACTCATTTACAACCAAAACAAAACTCTTTTTATCCACATTTGGGGTTTTACCCAACATCAAAATCACAAAAGATGAAGCCAGTTTTTTTCTTACCTTAGCCTCTTCAAATCTCCACTTCTAAGTTGCTTGATCACAAAGGAGCAAGTGGGAAGAAGCCACCTAGAACTTAATCTTTCCCAAGCCCTAGCCTCTTCTCCCCCCTTTTCTTCTCTCCTTCTCAAAAGCGAGATTTGCTCGAATGAGCTCCCCAGACCACATTTTGGTTTTTATCCTCATTTTAAGTGTAAGACTGCATGTTGGCCTTCCACACCTATTCTCATTTTCTCATTTTTTTGGTCTTAAGTCACTTATTTTTCATAAGGCCTTGTTTGGCCACAAAAAAAAAAATGCATTCTTTTGACTTAAGTTTCTCCCTATTCCTGTATATTTTCATTTTATTTGCACTTCAATTCTCATATTTACACTTAAACATATAAACTTATTTACAATGGACCCTTAGGTCCTCATTTTACAAATTTCAAATTTTCCCTTTACACTTTGTTAAATTTCCGGGTCCAATCAATTCTCATTTAGAATTTAATATTTGCATTTGGCTTTTAGCCATATAATAATTTAATCAACATTCATTTAACAATTCTCGAAAAATACCCAAGTTGGCTCAATTTATACCTGGAATATATAATAAAATTATAAAAAAATTCTAGGGTATTTTTGGGGCGATTACAATAAAGGAAACAAAATAAATATGCTTGAGGCTAATGTAGTTGAGCAAAAGGTTTCTTCTTCAAAGAAGAAGAGAAAGACATTTGAGAATAGGCAAAAGGGTAAGAAGAAGTTCTAAAAAAAGCAAAGGAAAGTTGTTGAGCCTAAATGCTAGTTTTGAATATGACAACTAAATTTGCGCAAGTATACACATCACTAACAAGTAATACAGTGATAAGAGAGTGTCAAACCCACAAGAATTGGGCTATTAAGTACCGATCCTAATATAGCCTTAAACTCTATTTGGATGAACGAAGACTTGGTTGAAAGACAAATAAGAAAATAAAGCATGCACAAATATTAACCTAAATTAACAAGAAAAGACTCGAAAACAGAGAGTGTCACAAAATGGTGTCAAAAACTTGTTAGTTAAAATATGACAATTAATATAGTGATAAGATAGTGTCGAACCCACGAGGATTCAATACATCTCTTTAGTTTAGGTTAAGGTCATCTCTGTATTAACTGCTAATCTTGAGAGTCATTAAGTTCAAGAATCATAATTTCCATGTTAAACCCTAGGATATCTCTATCTTTAGGCATTAAACAATGATTCAAAAAAATCCCTTTCAAAATATGGCTTATGAGCCTAGATTTGAAAGCTACAATCAAATAAAGAGTAAGCTATTTGTAATAAAAACAATATGAATCATTCAACAAAATAAACAATTGGATATAAAAATGTTAATCCAAGATTCCAAAAATCAATTCCAATCAAGGCTACATCGTAGCCCTAGAAAAATAACCTAGAGCATCCTAAAAGAAGAAGAAAAGGAAAACAAAATAGAAAACATAGGACACACAGTAAATAGGAGAAGAAAAACTAGGGCTTGGATGAAGAATCCTCTGTTTACCTCGGATCTCTTGTCGGAAGGCCCAGGTTGTCTCCCATTACCTCAGTAGTCTCAGAGCCTCGACTCACTTTTTCTAACCAAGTCTTTTCCTCTTCCTTTTGTAGCAAAAAATCAAGTCATTAAGGGTAAAAGGGTCCAATTGGTCAATTATGCGAGATGAACACCTAGGCACTCTTGTGGAGTGCCAAGGTGTTCAGGTGGAACACGAAGGTGTTCTAGAAGGTTGTGAGTGGGAACGCGAAGGCGTTCCAGAGGTTTTGCATATGAATGCCTAGGCGATCCTTAGTGTGTCTTGAAGGACATGCGAGGCTCCACTTCTTGAGGCCATAACTCCTTCATTCAGACTCTGAATTGCATAATATTGGTGTATATGGAAAGCACTTGAAGTCTAAAATGCCTTAATGAGTATTAAATATGCTCATTTTATCCCTATGTTTTTATGTTATTTTTGTAGTTTTTTAGTTATAAATAAGTGTTCTAATGTTCTAAATGCTTATCTTTTTGTGTAGGCCATCCCTCGAGAGAAATGGAAGAAAATGAGACAAGAATCAAGCAAATTGGATGAGAATTGAAGAAGTTATGCAAATTGATGTCATAGTTGTGACTACGGTTTTCATAGTTGCGACTATGACACTCTGTCTTTAGCATCAACCCAGCATAGTCGCGACTACGACAGAACCATAGTCGAGACTACGACAGAACCATAGCCGAGACAATGCGATATTTCTACAACCTTGTTTTCAACACCCGTGTAGTGTAGTCGAGACTACGAGAGTTTGGCAACCCAAAATCTTTCCATTTTTTGGGCTGTTCTTGGTCCATTTTCCAAGGAGTATATAAAGTAAACTTTGAGACATTTTTAGGGATCAACTTGGGTGGGAGAACACCCATTCTAGGGTTTCTCTCAGCTTGAATCACTTAGGGTTTGCATTTTTTTGTTCTTTTTACTTAGGAAGGAGAACTTGTAGAAGAAAAAGACATTTAAGAAGAGGAGAATGAAACTTCCTTCAAATATGTTTAATCTCTTCCCCCTTTTGTATTTCTTTCTTTTGATAGTTGTAATTCTTTTTCTAGTTATGTTTAATCTCAGTGCAATTGTATCATCATCTCCAATGTATATCAAGGTTCTTACACCCCCAAAATTAAGTTCAACTCACCTATTTGGAAGAGTCTAACTAAGAAAGAATGAGAACACACCCCATTTTATTCATATTAAACTACCTAAAATGAAAGAAAACTAGTGCCTATAAGTTTTAGTTTAGTGTCCCTGTAGTAGGGATTCATTGGCAACTCCGCTGAGTTGGTTGTAGGATGGAGCCATCTTCTATCCATGTAAGCGGGTAGTGAAGTCAATGACTCCCGCCCGAGTTAAGCAGGTATTAGGCTTTGAAAGTTTGCGAATTTGTGCGGGATTCAAGTTATGATCCGAACATATTCTATTCTAAGCAACTTTGACATTTTCTTTCTTTTTGCTTTTTATCTTTATTTTTCACTTTTCTTATGTTTTTGTATTTTCTCTTTTGGTTGGGGCTCACTTTGTCAATCCTCTTTGCGAAGGTGTCCCGTCCTTAGGTGATTAGAATCCCCCCAGGCTAGTAATTTCAAGTAAAAAGGCTTGGAATCACGGTATACACAGGAGATCAAACGTGTGTGTGTGTAAGACTCCTTGAGAAATGCTTTTGAAATCTGAGGGTAGCTAAGCTAAGTCACTCCCATCTTTCAAACCTACAATTCCATATCGTTTAAAAACCTAAAAAAGGATTCATTTCCATTTTACTCTTGGCATCTTTGAAAAAAAAAATTATGTTCAAACTGACCTTCTATTAGCAACCATGGCATCAAACTCGCATACAACACCCTAAACACACCTAGACACAACCATACTAGAAAACATAAAACATGCACATCATCCTAAAAGCTTAAAAACTAAACTAAGTTACACTAACAAAGCTCCAAGGCCTCTAACTAGGCCACTTAAGCAATTTAAAGCACAAAATTACCCAAATAGACCATCCACAAACCCAAACAAGCATACATTATTATACACAAGACACCAAACCAATCACCCACACCCCTAATTAGAAGTGGGCATTGTCCCGCGATACTGGAAAAAGTGTAAAAGAGGTGCGGAATACTCCTGGTAGTCTCCACGGATCATTGCGATTAGTGGTGGTGGCATGTGATCACCATGAGAGATCTAAGCGAGCTCTTTGCTTGATGGAATTCATAGTTTGCTTAGCATTGTGTTCTCATTTTCCCTTTAGGCTCCTCCATTTCCTGGCTCATCGAGGCATTGATGCTCTTGGGTTTCATCCCCGGAATGCATCGAACCTCATGATGGTATTGAACCTGATCTCGATGGGTTGAGAAGGACTACCTCATGAGATGTGGGTGGTGGAGGTTGGGTAGACGACTGGCCTACGTCTCTTTTTTCATTCTCTCTCATTCCCAAGCCTAGTTAGATAAGCCCTAAGCTCTTCCCTCGTTCGAGGTTCATTCGGAATCATAAACCTCTTGCGGCATGGTACTGGCTTATTTTTCTTTACTACAATCACCTTAATCAGGTTTAACCAAGCCTCGTTTGCTCCAGAGGGCATCGACTGAGTCATGATGGTTTGAAAGGACCTTGGGTTGTTTCCATCTTGTTTGCAGGTGAAGTGTAGGTACCACATCAGATCGTTGTGTGGGTGGGCTTTCATTAACAAAGCCACTTATGAACTATCAGTGTAAGTTTCAGTTTGGCGGGATGAAGATAGATCAGGTGATGGTATATGGGGTTGGGAGTCTGATCGTATCTTGAAGTGCCACGGCCACCAGCCGTCATTGTTAACTTTCCCTCCTTGGCCATTGGTAAGCAGTCTAAGGACCTTAGGGTAGTTGGGGTTTTCTTGTAGCCTATCATAGGCTTCATCATTAACTGGCTCTAGGTTGTAAAACCCATTGATAGATTTTGCATTGAAATCTACCAACACCCCTCGCCTGCATGTCACACCCAACCCTGCTTTGGAGGATGAAGGGATGCGAAACTAACAGAACTAGGACTCTTTTCTGCTTTTTAGACATTGGTGGGCCTGATCTTATAACTGAATCAAAATATCATATAAAGATAAAAATCCATTACATATAGTAGGTGTTTTACGGAGTGTCAGCCATAGTCCACGAGTCCCATTTACATATACATATACAAAAGCGTACATTTCCGTTTACATAATCAAGCGCAGAAACCTACGGGTGATAGACCCCACACAAGTGTGGCCCGGTGAGAATGTGGAAGATCACGGACGTCCTCCCTCTGGCCTACAAGGATTAAAACCCCGTGCTAAACGCGCTTAGTGGAAACATATGACTTATATGTATACACATGCACTATGCTCATTTACAATAAGCATATAACGATCAATAGATATCTGATGCTTGGATATCGAATTTTCATGAATTCATATAAACAAACTTATACACATGTCTTGTACTTATGTGGACTGCCCTGACCGGTCCCATAGGGTTGAGGAGCTTATGCTTATGCGAAGGTACGTAGGTACTATAGAGTTTATGCTTATATGGGGTGCCACGTGATCTTGAGCTTATCACTAGGAGGTGCGTGGGTACTACGGAGCTTATGCTTGTACAAGGTACAGTTGGTGATATAGAAACATGTACTTGTACGGAGGTACCCATAGGTACATTCAAGAAAGAATGATGCACATTACTTTACTCTTATTCGTTGTCGGACTCTTATCCATATATTTGTTTGACTACAGAAATGATAAGACAACACAATCAATGAAGGTGATCTTGAGGTGTCGTAGCACAAGCATGAGTGCCCAGCACGTGCGAGGAGTGTGTGTGGCACTGTCGAAGTACCCAGAAGTACTAAATGTGTCGAAGCACGGTCAGAGAGTGTCGTCACACTAATTAAAGAGTACCGAAGTACTATACATGCCTGCCCACATAACAAAGGTGCCGTGTCATTCAATATCCGGTCTTAGGCAGTCCTACAATTATATATGTTCAGGAACTTACTATCTTATCATAGGGGCATTAAGTTTGCTAACATCAAACTTGCTTCGCCGAGGCGGCGAGGTACGGTCTAATTTTTTCTTTACCTTACAAACATGAATGGACCCTTTCATACTCTCATAGGGTCCTCATTAGTCCAATAAACAGTCAGCAGAGCAGGAAAACAAAACAAAAAACACATAAATTTCCATGCGTTGAGCAGTAGCTACGCTGCGGCGTAGACCTTTGCCGCGATGTAGCTTTGCTACGCCTCGGCGTACTGAGAGCTGTCAAGCCTCCTCTCCTCTGCATGTACGCGATGTGGACATGCCACGCCTTTGCGTTGGTCTGACTGCTCACGTGGGATCCTACATTCAGCGTGGACCTGAAGTGCCCGATTTGTTGATTTCGTCCTTTTTTCCAGAAATCCAACCAAAATAAAAAGAAAACTCGTATACTCTCTAGAAAACATCTCCTAAGTGTGTTCTAGCCCGACCAAAACCAAACATAGAGATTAGTGAGTTTCCAAACCCCGAACTCAAATACTTGTAAGTTAGGTTAACTTCCTAACACCCACACGGTATCCATTACATCGCAAACCGAGAATCCGTACTTTCCCGAAGGGAGGATTTCATGCTCATCTTATACAAACTAGGGTTTTACCAACCCAACTTTCAATAAATCTAGGGTTAAGATGAATTCCTAACTAAACCCTAGAAATGGAACAAACTAATATCCATACACATCCATACAAAACTATAACAATCCATACCTTTCTTGGCTTTCTTTCTCTTCCTCTTCCTCTTCTTCTTCTTCTTCTTCTTCGTCTTCTTCTTCTTCTCCTCTCTTGCATGTACTTTGATTCCCCCGAATGAGAGACCAACGGTCTTATCATTTTGATTCAAGTTTCTTCATATTATAATTTGATCGTCGAACTCCTTCTATATGCACTTCAATCCCCATGTTACACTTTGTATATAATCTTATTATCTTAAGACTTTTATATCCTATTTTGAAAAATTCTACTTTTACCCTTGTATTTTGTACAAATTCAGGGTTTCAAAATTTTCTCACTTAGCAAAATAATAATTGCGAAAAATTTCAAAATGCACTTATAATATACCCTAATTATGTTTAAAAACAACTAGGGTGTATTTCGGGCGTTACACCACAACCTTTTTCCAAAACATGCGTTGCTAGGTTGGCGTAGAATTCTCGCCATGACCATTTGTGGCGGCCGGCGTTGAGGTGTAAGTCAGTTCACCCCCTTATTCGCAATGGTTTTGAAAAGTCACGGGATAGTGGAAACCTTTTCCTTAATGAATGATCTATTCTTCAATATGAGGCTGAACTTCTCGGCCACTCCCATATTCACAAACTTCGAATGCTCATAATCATCCGATGGTTGATTAGTACCCAAAAAGTGCTATTTTGAACCCTATTTAAGATAGGTTCTAAGTACTTTTTGTGCACTAATCATATTAATTAAGCCAATTGACACGTGTAGGTCCCTTTGGTACTAATGATTGTATTTTGAGTCTATTTGTGGTAGTTTTGCAGGTTTTCATAAACCTATCCTACCATATCCAATAAGCATATCGAAGTTGAGCTGATTTGCAGGAAATTCATTATGATTTATATTCGATTATATTTAAGAATGAAGAAATTGAAGATAAAACCTTGGATGCAGGCTAGAATATGCGGGATACAAGCGGGAGAAGGGAAATTTCATTAGAATAGCCCGAAATTTTAAGCATTCTTATTGAAAATTTCGCTATATAAGCGAATTTTCAAGCTATCTTTAGCAATTTCGCTACATAGCAGTACACACAATAGCGAAATGTTACGCCGTGTTTTTTTGTGTACAAACGACCCGTTTTTGTTTTTCAATCTCTACCCTCCTTTGTAATTATACTATTTAGGATAGATTGGTATTTTCACCTTTGTAGGCTATATAAGCCATCTTATAGACAATTTGTAACCTAACTATTCCTGAGCATTTTTTAATTCTGCAGACTGTTTTTGCTCTCATTTCTCTCTTCTCTCTCTTCTTTCTCTCACTTTCCCTAGGCGACCAAACACACCCTTTGGGGATGACAACTCAAAGGATGTTTGGCCAAGCCTCAGGCAACGAAGAAATTGCTAGGTTGGTTGATGAGGTTTGCGGGTGATCCTACATTTTTCACGAAGCGATTCTTGGTATTTATGTTTCAAACTTTCATGAGTTTAAAAGCGCTATTTGATGTACTTTCTTGGTCAATACTTGGCAAGCACCCAAGTTGAGTGTATTCTTAATGTTAGATATGACATCCATTCTGAATTGTCATTTATGAGACGATCAGAGGTAGGATTAAATGCTAGATTTCAAGCTGCGAGCAGATTAATACTCGATAAATGCTATGGTTCAAGAGGAAAGTACTAGGAGTTGGTTTTTAAAGTTAAACCGAGTCGGTTTGAAATGACTAAAGATCATTTACCTAATGCGAGGAAATAACTTGGGGACACCTTTACAACCTTATCATACCAAACTAGTGGCCCAAAACTTCAAGGTCTTCTTTTTACATTTTATTTTGAATTACCTTCAATTAGCATAGTGACAACAACCACACTTTTTATACAAATCCAAAATCCAAACAAAAGCCTCACCATTTTGAATCATTATAAAAATCATTTGTAAGACGAAAACCCATCCTAGTGTTCGATCCTAGAGCCACTGTACTGTAGTAGTTTTGCTACGGCAGTAGGAGGAATTTAGGTATAAATTTTGTTGATTCGAACCCTATTGTGGCACGAATCAAATGGTAGCCCAGTTCTTAGGGGATGGTGCCCAGGCTACGGATGATGAGTTGATGGGTACTTGTAATCCTCATTACAAGTATTGGTGACCTTTTAAACCTTTTTGAATTTAATTGTTTAGAATTTCAAGTTTTTTTATAACAGTCATTTTATTTTTCAGCTAACACTGATCTTTTTGGAAAGCCCTGTTGTTGCTCTTTGCTTTGTCTCACATGTCACGGTGTTTGTATCCCTTTGGGATAGAGGTATATCGGTAGATTAGAAAAGTTAGTACGCAATTGAACAAGGTTGAAGTTAGTGTACACGATGAGCAAATGGATCCTCTGAACGGCAAAGTCGGCCAGGTGCTCCCGGTGAATCTACGGCTCTGGGTGATGAGGGACCACTTACACCCTCCTAGATTGAGTGCACCTTCCTGCATCATACCACATGTTGAGGATGTGGCAGTGAGACCTTATTTGGTGCCCTTGCTCCCAACTTTTTATGGCATGGAAAACGAAAATCCATACACACACATTCGGGATTTTGAGGAAGTTTGCATAACTTTCAAGGAGGGAGCATTTGATATGGACTTGCTAAAGCTGAAAGCCTTCCCTTTGCAAAGCAAAATTTGGCTTAATTAATGCAGCGAAGGACCATCGAGGCGGGGCGAGCTCTGAGGGCGAATTTTGAAGAAATTCTTGATGCCCATAAGACGACAATAATTTGAAGGGAAGAGGTATACCTTTGCTGACTCATGATAGTGAGAGATTCTATCGATCTTTGGGAAAGGTATCTTGAAACTATCAGCGCATGCCCCATGGCACGGCACATGGATGCTAGTAAATACTTCTACGATGGAATAATCACACATATGAAACAACTCTTGGAGACCCTTCTGTGGAGGACTTCCTCGTGAGAATCTGATGAAATATGGACTTCCATGCTTATGTGGTTAGAAACACTCGAGGGATGGGATGGTAGAGACCCAGGGAAGTAGAAGATAAACCTGTAGATAAGCAGGAGGTATTTGGCTCCTTTGATGGAGGATGTGGAACTAAAAACTAAGTTGTCACCTGAGCGAAGGATGGAAGAACTTAAGCAGAGAAACCGATGGGAGGTACGAGCGTGGCCCGATACCTCATGCGGTCAACCATGTTGGTGTCAATCTACCAGTCATCAAGGAGAACATTGTCCAATTTCTCCCTCAGTAAGGGATTTAATGGTTGAAAATGCAAATGTTTAGACTGAAAATAGGCCACGGCCCAGTGCCCGATTATGTGACACCTATAATCCCGGTGGAAAAACCACCACAACCTGGCACGGAAGCACAAACCCCTATATATGTTCCCAGGGGGCACATCAAGCGACATAAGTATGGTTCTCTGCTCTCGGAAGCAGCAACTACCAACCTTATCACCTGTTGAGCAAGCTATCATGAATTTGAGCAAGGTGGTGGGGAATTTTGTAGAGAATGACTATCAATATCAAAGAATAGAAAATGCAGAAAGCTCCATGGACAAAGAATTGATGGGCTCCTATAAAAGCCTAAATCAGAAAATCGATACCTCGGTAGCCGTCTATCGGCAGTCTTACCAATCAGCACCATGTGCAGGAGAAAGGGAGATTCCCTTCCCAGGCACTACCCAATCCTAGGGGAGTGCATGAACTAAGCTATGCTAGTGAGCCAGCACCAAAAATGGATGAAGTCCAAGCCATTATCACTTTGAGGAGTGGTAAGGAAATCAAGCAACCGGTGCCCAAACCTGTGGGAAAGACCAGAGAACAAGAGAAAGTGGAACCATAACACATATTCATTAAAGAAGATTTGATGAAGAAAAGCATGCCTCCTCCATTTCCCCAAGCGCTGCGAGGCAAAAAGAAGGTTTTTAAGCAAGAAGGCATCCTAGAAGTGCTAAGGCAGGTAAAGGTGAACATCCTACTACTTGACATGATCAAACAGGTTCCAACCTATGCTAAATTTCTAAAGCGACTCAGGTACGTCAAAAAGGGGTCAGCATTACAAGTAGCCTTCCGATCGAACAAGTCAGCTCCATCATCCAGTGCAACCCAGAAATACAAAGATCCAGGATCCCCCACTATCTCAGTCAACATTTGAGGGACCCGTATAGACAAGGCATTGCCGGATCTCGGGAGCTACATCAACCCACCGCCATACTCACATATGCGCTAGGCTCGGGAGTTTAAGCTCACCATCACTCTATCCTTAGTCGATCGATCAAGAAAATCTCGGAAGGTATAGTTGAGGATGTTTTGGTGAAGGCGCATAAATTTTATTATCCTGGACTTCAGAGTTCTCGATACCCGAGTCGGTATGGCTGGGCACTAACCGCGCCCATCATACTGGGAGGCCATTTTTGGCCACATCTAATGCCATAATCAATTGCCTAATGGAGTCATGCAAACTAATTCAAGTAATATGACTTTGGAGCTTAATATTTTCCACCCGCGGTAGTGCTTAATAAATCGTGAGAGAGGAGCAGAACAGGAATCGTGATGAGGACCGTTTGATAGCCCAAGAGCAGAAAGCACGTGGTTTGCCAAACTATGGTGAGAATCGATGAAGAACAAGTGGATGGGGCCGATGAAGAATTAACTGCATCGGGTCACTCTTCAAAGACCACCGATTCACCTCAAGGTTACTTAATATCCAATCGATTGGAACATAAAATGTAGCGGAATTTAAAAATTTTTATCCCATAACCCACCAAGGATCACATGCTTTCATAAAACCGGCGAAGTGGTAAACGAAACTTACCTCTTGTAGATCGATCTGCCAAGCCATCAAAGTCTCGCGCCTCGTTTATTCGGATCTTCAAAGGTGTCGCTTCGAAAAGCGACCACCCTCTACAAGTATCCACAATACCTAACAATAATAAATCCATCTCATTTAATGCTAGTTCAGTCTCGTTTTCTCTCAAAATGAAATTAGGTTTTTCTTTTCTCTCTCCTCGCTTTGATTATTCTCGTAGTAAAAGATCTACTTACACTACAAATATATATATGTCTCTCATTATATATATAGTATATATATATATATATATATATATATATATATATATATATATATATATATATATATATATATATAAGGTCAGTTAGGATTTAAGTCAAAACGACTTTTTATATTATTATATATTTAAAACTCTTTTAAATAATAACAATTTAAATTCACAAACATAACCGTTCAAGACATAACCGCTTCACAAATTTAAACTTTCAAAATTAAATTAATTTAAATAACAATTTAAATTCACAAAACATAACCGTTCAAGACATAACCGTTTCACGAATTTAAACTTTCTCAAAATTAAATTCGAATTTAAATAACAATTTAAATTCACAAAACATAACCGTTCAAGACATAACCGTTTCACAAATTTAAACTTTCTCAAAATTAAATTCGAATTTAAATAACAACTAATTGTTATTTTAATTTAAAATAATCTCATCAAATTACTACGAGAGTGAAAACCATAACCAAGTATTATTCGTTTCCACTGTGTGACTTATAGGTTCAATTAACATTGGCAAAAGAGGGCCTAAATGACATTTGATCCTGCAAGTCATAAGTGGCCCCAGAGACATTATGACTACCCAAGTTAAATGAAAGCTCATGATCCGAGATAACCTTAATATAGCTAATGACATAACTCTTTTGTCTTCATGATATCTTGATAGAATATAAGGTACGGACAAAGTCAACCTTTTATATCTTCTATCTTGATTACTCGAAACCCAATTAGACTAACTAAACAAATGACATTGATCTCCATCAATTCATTCGAGCAGGCCATGCATTTCTTGCGTTTCAATTGTCGAGGGACTCCGCAGATATCTCTTATAATAAGCAGGGACAAATTCCATTTAATCTCTCATATCTCACTACATAATTCTTATTACGTTTCAAGTATAACCTTATAGTCATCCGATAAAGACAACGTTTGATTACATCAAACACAATATTCATATGTTGAGAAACTATAGCGATTCCCAGTCAAAGGATTTAATGACACAACTATTAGAGATTAACTTATGACTTGATCCATGTATTAATCTCAAGACTCGGTCTATCCAATATTTGTTCTCAACAAATAGATATAAATTTGATTTGTATCTCATACACATATTCATCCCATGAATATCAATCGAACTTTATACTAATCTTAATTCATTGTTATTCTACAACAATAACCGATTAGGGACATCTAGAATAATTAATAATATTATCTCAAGGACATTATATATAATAAACATGCAAATTATCATAATAATTAATTCTCATAAATAGTCAAAATACCATGTCCATACGATAGGCCTAGAGCACTATTACTAACACACCCAGCACCACCAGATGATAAAATGCTCAACACAAAGGAGCCGAGCATGAAGGCAACAACAGCACACCTCACTGAAGGCGTGAAGGAGCTCCTCCTCCTTGATCCTCCATGACCGATATTCTAGCCACTGAGTTGGTTTGGTCTCCACTGGGACCAAACTGCAGCTCAAAATTTCGTTTTGATTTTGACCAATTTTTAATTTATTTTATTTTAGTATTTTTTATTTTATTTTAGTTTTTAATTTAAACCTTCTTTGAAATGTTCAGTTTAATATTTTATTTTATTTTTATTTATTTTATTTTATTTTATTTATATTATTTTTGTTTTTATTTTGCAGGATATATGTCGGTGCAGTATATAAATTCGCTATAATAGCTAAATAAATTCTTTGGCCCCCGCCTTCTACCGCCTGGGGTGGACCTTCACTGTCTGCTTAACCGCTTCTATAAAAGCACCCCCCCCTCTCTCATTCTCAATCACACTCCTCCCTGGGCCAAGCCCCTTCGTAGACTGTCCCTCCCCATTCCTCGCTCCCGCATGCACCAGCCACCCTCCTCCCACGCCGACAAACCCTCTCCTCGCCCCTACACTTCTCGCCTCGAGCTTATCATAGCCGGTCTCATTCGCGCACACCCGAGCCTCCGTACCATGGTTCAGATCGCGCGGACATTGATCCAGCCCGTGGGTCGACAAGACCGCTGCAGATGGCGCTGGCACATCCTAAGGCTACCGCTTAGCCACTCACCGGGCTCAGATACCGGTGCACCTCCTCGCACGACCCGATGGGGCCGATGATGCGTAGTCCAAATTTCCGCCGGCTCCGCAGGAGTCTCGTGGTGTCGAGCCCCATCCGTGCGATACCACACCCAAAGGTATCTCACTCTCTCCCGGTGCATCCACGACCACCCGGAGGGCCCCCGCTCTTCCAAGAGGGCCCTGACATCCGCCAGGGGGAGCCTCAAGGTTTCAGCCCGAGCCTTCACCTCCACCAAGCCAAAGTTCATCGCCCGCTTATCCCTACCAGGATCGTGCATCCGATGTTTAGCTGGGCCGTGATCCGATACCCTGAACGTGAATTGTCGCGGCCAAGGACTTTCACCTGAGAGTCCCACTATGATATACCGCCACTAGCAATGACCCGCTGACCAAAGATCTGGCGCTTGGTCCAGTAGATATTCACTACCACCGCTTATGTCTCGCAGGCGCTTTTTCTATCCCCGGTGGTTCTCGAAGTTTTATCATACTATGACATCCCGGAGTGTCCGACGATGCGCATCCTGCCTCAAGATCACTACCGTCCCGGGATTCCGCCTTCCCGCAGGAGCCACGCATGTAGTGCCTTCCGCAGAGTTGTCCGATGATTTTATCCTTGGACCGGACTCTATCTATGCCACTCTCCTTTCTTCTACACCAGCAGGAGGAGGTCGTGAATGATTATGCAGAGGACTCAGCCTCAGGTGAGCAAATTTTGTATCGCCCAAGATGATCCCTCCAAGGCTCCACCTCCTACCGCCCCAACTCCTCGATCACAGCCCATCCTCCACATCACAGTAGCCATCTGAGCACATCCCTGTCACTTCTAGGGATTTATCAGTTGTTATGGATGCTGTCTATGCACTTACTACTACTACTGCATCTTTAGCGGCTTCTCAGACAGCATTGGCTAAGCGGATGGCTCGAGCCGAGGTCACTCTCGCGCAGAATCAGGCTATTCTTCTATAGATACAGAGCCACCTTGTCTCCCACCGCTCATGCTGATGTATCCTATACAACCCACATTCATGACCGCCTGTTTTCGCCTCAACACTTCTGTCGGATGTGCCTCGCGCAGCCGCAATAGCTTCCGATCCACCAGTTTCTACACCACCAGCAGAGTGAGGTGGTCACACTTCCTTCTCTAGCTTTCCTATCCATACCCCGTGAGGACACAGTGATACTTTAGTTGGGGAGGAGAGCTAGCGTCGGAAGTGGCATTTATAGTACTTATGTTTGGTTTTGTTCATACTTCAGGTATTGTTTTAGTTTTATCAACTTCCTACTACTCAGATGGACCGTTTTGTTTGTATGTATTAGCCAATAAGAGGCATTGCTTATTTGTTTATTTTGTTCGATTATGATAAAACATCTTGCCATTTAGTTATATTCAGCACTATAACGATATTTGCATTTTTCTATTTTGCACCCACATTTTTTTTGTGTGTATTTTACTTAACTTTTGTATGAGCACTAATGTTTAGCCTTGCAATTTACAGTGAGCTTAAGCCTTTCCTTATGGTGTCTGATATGAAAGATTACTATAGAGTTAAGTGGATGACTAGCCACCTTCTAGATTTGTTTTAACATCTCTTCCACCTTTAGCTAGCCACACAGGCACGTTAGGTCTCGATGATAGGTTAAGAAACGGCACAAAACCCCCTCTTTGGATGCAAACCCTTACCTAGTGTCATTTACTCCCTTGAATGGGTTGGACCCCCGGTACACGGAAGGCGATGTCTTCAAAAGTAAAAGAAGAAAAAGAAAAAGTGAAAAGAAAAGAAAAGAATAGAATCAGCATTGCTTTGAAACCCTGAGCGATCCGCGGTATATGGCGAAAGCGCCAAAGCGGACACCCTAAACCTTCAGGTTGAGTCGTCCGGTTAATCCCATTCTGCGGACTTCGGTGAAGTCTCAAACCCTCGGCATTGCTTTGCGCCATCATTGTATGGCAAGACCAGTCCTGATCTATTTAGGTTATTCCTTTTACAAGGTTATGGTGCTTCGGTTGGGAGGGGGAGAGAGTGTATAGTTTCGTAGTTTATGATTAGAGACCCGATCGAGTCAAACTAGTAGCTTTTTGTAGAAGAGCACAGTTATGTCCTCAGGAGGGAGGGAACTTGTTGGTTAGTCAACACGGGTATAATTTTCCATTCTGAGATGGTTTTTAGCTTTAGTTTCGTGAGTTCTCATCGCGAGACTATTGCATTCACTTTTACAAACCTTTTGACCTCCATGTTTTTGTTCTTTACTTGTTGATTATTTACGGCGTTGCTGGGATAGCAATGTGTTGGTTCAAGGGGGTGTCATTATAATAAAGTGCTATTTTAAACCCTATTTAGATGGGTTAGTACTTTTGTGCACTAATCATATTAATTAAGCCAATTGACACGTGTAGGTCCCTTTGGTACTAATGATTGTATTTCGAGGCTGTTTGTGGTAGTTTTTACAGGTTTCATAAACCTATCCTACCATATCAAGCTAAGCATATTGAAATTGAAGATAAAACAAGCTGGATGCAGGCTGGAATATGCAGGATGCAAGCGGCGAGGAAATTTATTCCATGGCGAAATTTTCACCCTACTCAAACGAAATATTATGTGTTTTTGTTATTACAAGCATTAGTTTTGGTTTTCCATATCTCTACCCTCATGTAATTATACTATTTGGGACCAGATTGAAGTATTACCTCTGTGCATTCTTTCACATCAGCCATCTTATGAACAATTTGTAACCTAACTATTCATAGACCCATTTTTTCCATTACGGACCCTGTTTTGGCTCTCATTTTCTCTCTTCTCTCTTCTTTCTCTCACTTTCTAGGCAACCATACACACCGCCCCCGGATGCTCAAGGATCGTTGCCTAAAAGCCTCAAACCTTGAAGAGGAGGGTTTCTAGGATTAGTTGATGAGGTTTGCAATTGATCTCACATTGTTTTTCGACGATTCTTTGCAGGTATTTATGTTTAGACTTTCAAAACTAGGTTTAAACTCAACTGATGTACTTTCTTGGTCAATACTTGGCAAGATTTTAGGAGTTCAGTGTATTCTTAATGTTAAATACACTGGCCATCCATCAGACTGTCATTTATGAGCCATGAGGGTAAGTTAAATGCTAGATTTCAAGCTACTTGAAACGATTAATGCTTAGTAAATGCTATAGTTCGAGAGGAAAGAGTGATAAGGTTACTTTGTTTTAAAGTTAAACAAAAGATCAGTTTTGGAAATGACTATAGGTCATTACCCTAATGCGAAATAACAGGGGACACCTTTACAACCTTATCATACCAAACTAGTGGCCCCGAAACTTGAGTCTTCTTTACATTTTATTTCGAATTACCTTGATTAGCATAGTGGCAACCACACTTTTATACAAATCCAAAAATCAACAAAAAGCTAACATTTTGAATCATTATACAAATCATTTGTAAGGCGAAAACCCATCCGGTGTTGATCTAGGCAGCATCTGTGATGGTTTTCACGGTAGGAGGTGAGAGTATAAATTTTGTTGATCCGGAACCCTATTGCGGCACAAATCAAACGGTTCTTCCACTCAGTTCTTGTGAGCTCAATTTTTTGCTTTTACGACTCAGGATTCAGCAATGAGTTAAGGTTAGGATAGGTATTCTAGGTTTTCAAATCAACACGAGCCTCACCCAAGCCCTAAGCATAGGTCAAACCCTCTTGATGGCAAACAATTGACAATTTTCTGAAGCAATTTATCGAACACTTGGAGGGTGCTTTGTTAAAAACTGTTCTTCACCCACAACCTAAGCTTCTACATCCTCCATTTACCCACCTATCCCTTTTTTTACCATAAAAGAAAGCCTAAAAAGCTCACAAAAATTCAATGGTTTACATGAAACGACAAATCACAAAATCTTGCTAGCCCAAAAATTTCTCTGGAAGGATGTTCCTAAGTCTTTAAGGCACTCGAAATATCCTTAGGAAGCTTTTGGAAGACCTTTGATGAACGAATCTAAAAAAATAGTCAAGAGAGTTTAAGGTTTGCTAATCGGTATTAAATATGACCTTTCTTGGTCTTAAAATAGAGGCTGAAGCGTCGAGGCGTTCTGAGAATGGCTCGCAAATTTAATCCAATGTCGCGACATTGCAGGTTTTAATGTCTCGGCGTTGGGACGTGTCGCGGCGTTGAGGCTGCAAATGTCGCGGCGTTGGGACCTGGCGTCTAACGTTCGAGAGGAGGTAATATCAGCGTCGGCGAAGTTGATAGCCCAGCGTCCACGGCGTTTACAGAAAGTTAAAAATTGAGCGTCGAGCGTTAAAGCTCTTGTCACTTGATGATCGAAGAGGCATGTATTTTTTTCTACTAATGTACGACGTCACGATGTTCAAACTTCAAAACATGGAATTTGGAAATTCTAAGTGTTAGAAAACTCCTAGTGAATTTCACACTTTTCAAACTGTAATAGGCTACTCAAGCTACCCCTCTTTACCTAACTACCTTGACTACTGAAATTAAAATGCTTGGGTTGCCTCCCAAGTAGCGCTAAGTTTAATGTCGTTAGCTTGACCAAGCTGTGTCTCCATGGTGATAAGCTATCCAATGGATCTCTCTTCTACTCTTTTAGCAGGGTGTGTCTAATAACAAAATGGCTTTTCCTCACAACCAACCAAATCATCACCACTGCATGATATCACTTGAATCTTAGCCCATTTACCTTAAAAGTTCCATTTTCAGGGTGCATGATCTCAACAACTCCATAAGGTAGAACTTGGGTTATTTCAAAAGGACCTGACCATCTTGATTTCATCTTTCCTAGGAACAACTCAATCTCGAGTTGAATAGTAGTACCTTTGTCTCATTTCGAATTCTTTCACGAGCCCATATGGTTGTCTTGCCACGCTTTAGTTCGTTCATTTTAAATTTTAGTGTTCTCATATGCATCAGTTCTCAACTAATCTAATTCACTGAGTTGGAGGAGTCGGTTATTCCCAGATGCTTTCATATCCATATTGAACTTTCTAGTTGCCCAATAGGCCTTGTGTTCAAGTTCCACTGGTAGGTGACAAGCCCTTCCAAAAACTAACCTATAGGGAGACATCCCTATTGGAGTTTTGAAGGTGGTCCGGTATGCTCATAGTGCGTCGTTAATCTTCTTTGCCTAATCCTTCCTTGACCCATTCATTGTTTTCTTAAGAATAGTTTTTATCTTTTTGTTGGAGACTTCCGCTTGCCCATTGGTCTGAGGGTGATAAGCTTCGCGCCAATACATGGCGCACTCGGGTATAGTGGGCTTCTTAACAAGTCTATTGCAGAATGGGCTACCCTCATCACTTACCAATGCCCTGGGTGTTCCAAATCTATTGAAGATATTTCTACAGAGGAAATTGATCACCACTTTTGCATCAGTGGGCGCCAAAATTGGGATAAGCCTCTACCGCATGGACATAGTTGATTAATTGCCGAATAGTCTTTATTTTTGAGCCTGACATTACAGGTTTTAAGCACTTTGTGTACTAATCCTTCTCATAATTGGTAGTGAGGTCCCGGCTTTGCTCACGTCACATTTTGTAGCTATTTTTAACGTCAGTTTTGCAGGCCGAAATACCTCATTATCTTTTCAAATCGATTCAAACCACGATGAGCAGAGCCGGTGAATCTAGGATTGAATCGAGAGGATTTAGACAAAAAATGCAGAAGAAGAAGCGTTGGAAATTTAGCGGGGGACGGCGAAAATTATAACACTAAATTTGCCCGACTTCTTAACTCACCCTCATGTTGATTGCTTTTTTGGCCAGCTTTTTGTGGTTTGTACCAATATTTGCCCTTGGCGTAATTTGGTTCTGCATTTTGCATTCCTTGTCTGAGCACCTATATAAGCTTCGATCGAGCTTGTAACATCATCAGCATAGTCCATCAATCCTCAATAAAATTGGGCACAAGTTTCCTCTCCTGTGGATGCTGTGATTTTCTCTCCTTTTCCTTCATTTTCTTGCGTTTCTTGGCCTTGACTTCTTGCCCAGTGATGACGAAATCAAGGGATGTTACATTAAAACCCTCATCCTTGAAGGGGAAGGCCAGGTCTTAGTTTTGAGGTAGATTTGGTTGTTCTCTTACTTTTCATATAGCATTTATGGGTATTTGGTCTGCTTCACCTTAGGTTAAAATCTCCTAGGCATGCCCTCACTAACATGTATTTGGCAAGCTTTTTGGGTTCAATGGATACTTATCACTAGATCCTTTGATACCCAGTTGGTTGTCTCCTATTAGTTATTGTAAGGTAGGGTTAGGAGGTGTGTTCCTCAGTGCAGGAGCCCTTATACCTGTAAATATTTGTCTTTGAGGGAAAGGAAAAATTTTCAGTTTAGTTTAAAGCTAAATGAAGATCAGGTTCGGAAATGACTCGGGTCATCACTCTACCAGCCTTGAGGGAAAAGACCAAGGACATGTTGGATGCCCTAGAACCCTAACCCAGTGTGAGACTTCAAGGAGTTCTCTTCCGAATTTTATTTCGATTTATTTCCAGTTCTCAACCATTCTCACACACTGTTTTTACACAAATCCTGAAATCCAAAGAGTAAACACCATTTTCAATCCATCAGAACTCTTCCTCTCACTAAGAAACTCCATCCTCGTAGTTCGACCCTAGATTCACTATACTCCGGCAGTAGCTTTGCTACGGCAAGAGGGAACCTCTAGGATATAAATTTTGCTCGATTCCGAACACCTACTGGGCCTAAACGACCAAATGGCGCCGTTGCCGGATGGCTCCAGCGCAAAAAAAGAGCTGTGAACTTGTGATCCACATCACAAGCATTGGTGAATTCTCATTTCTTTTTTATTTTACCATTTTTCCCATTTACAGTTTACTACAGGGGAATTTGGAGTTTTGTATTGTTCATACAGATTTTTCCCTGTTTTTATTTTAACTAACAACAACCTTTTTAGTAGCCTTGTTTTGTCAGTTTCTCGTTTGTCAGGTCATGGTTCATGCTAGCCTATAGTGACGTAAACACCGCAGCAGATTGGGAAAGGCTTAGTTTTGCATAGCAACCGATGGAGCCCCCACCCCAAGAGCAGCCAGAGCCAACAGGCCTCTGGGGAAGTGAGCCAAATGCCTACAGTCAACGAGAGATCAACATATACTCTACTTGGTGGTGGTGTAATTTTCATGTATTATACCCCATGCGCAGGAAGGGCAAGAAGGGCCTTATCCGGTTCCCCGCCTCCCGACTTTTCTATGGTATGGAAAATGAAAATCATACACACACATCCAGATTTTGGAGGAAGTTTCAATAACTTTCAAAGAGGGTGCAAACTGATACGTGAGATGCCAAGTTGAAAGCTCCAGCTGACTCCTCAAAGACAAAGCCGCTAAAATTTAGCTTAATTCATTAAGGCCAAGAATCCACGTAAATCGGCGCAGTCAAGTGTGCAAAATTTTTGAAGAAGTTCTTCAAAGGCACACAAGACTGGGTCAATTTGAAGAAATTCACACCTTTGCACAAGACAGCTGAAAATTTTATCATCGAAGGTATCGTGAAACCATCAATGATGCCCACACCATGGCTTGGAGCATGGATGTCGTAAACCACTTACGACGGAATGTCCCCTTCCATGGAAACAACAACTCTTTGAAGACTATGTGTGGCGGGACTTCTCAAGAAGAATCTGTGATGAAGCCATGGACTTCCTCAACTGTGGTTGTCAAACTTCCAAAGCCAGAGACGACCAATCTCAGGAAACCGATAGACATAGGCCACCAGTAAACCCAAGGGGAGGCATATATTCACTATCGTAGGATGGAAATGAAGTTAAGCCATCTTCTTTGATCAGAAGGTTGAAGAAGGAAACGCAAATCAAGATAGGTAATAAAAGTAAGAGTCAAACACTGCACTCCCCAACCATGTTTTAATTGCCAATCCACTAATCACCAAGGAGATCACTATTCAATTGCTCCCTCATTAAGGGATTTGATGCAAGAGCAGGTGATTAGTGCCCAAATAGTGCTATTTTGAGTTCTATTCGAGTTAGGTTTTGAGTGCTTTTTGCTCACTAATCGTATCAATTAGCTTTGAATTGAGGTGTTCAGGCTCACTTAGTAAATACTTTATGCCATTTGGTGTTATTTGTGGTTATTTTATGTGTTTTTTTGTGTACTCGTCCATTAAAGTCGAATTTGATATCGAGGATGTGTTGAACCATGAAGATTGAAACTATTTCAAATCATCAACATTAGTTATCAAAATTCAGTTGATGAAATGAAGGCAAAGCCAAGATGATATATAAAGAGGGGCTAGAGGCAGTTGAAGCAAGAATAAAGAATTCCGTGAAATTTCGCCATGATTATGGTACTACTGGGATTGCAGGCTCACAGCCATAGCAAAAATTTCGTAACCTAGCGAATTGAGAAATTTCGCTAGGGCTAATAAATTTCGCTATATAGAGTAAATCACCGTGCCTAATGAATTCTCCATTTTCGCTATCTCTCAAATTTTCGCTAGTTAGCGAAATTTCGCTAGCTAGCGAAATTATCATGGCTTAGCTTAAAATTCCCATTTTCGCATATTCTGTGTAATTGCTTATTAGCTACTCTGCTTAGGCTAGCTTAAATTTCGCTAGGCTAGCGAAATTTTCACTACCTAACCGAAATTTTCCTCGGGCAATGAAATTCCTCGTCTGCTAATTTTGTGTAATTAATGCCACACGACCTGCTTTTGGTGTATTACCTCCTTGTCCCTTGTATTAGCCAATATTTTAGGTTTTCTTATTACACTTCGTGGCCTATAAGCCCCCTTATCATTTTGTAACCCTAAGCAATATTTTGGGCAGTTTTCATTTATGTAAATATCTCCGCAGCCTTTCGCTTAGTTTGTTTTTCTCTCTTCTCTTCTCCTCTTTTCTTCATTTTCTAGGCTACCAAACACCTCTTGGAGGATGACAACTCAAGAGATGCTTGGCTAAGTCTCATAACTTTGGAAGAGTGAGGGTCATAGCTTGCTTGGGGCAACAGTCAGTTCCCATGTTTTAAATGCTGGCTGCATCGGGATTATGGTCTCAGCCAAATTAGGGGTTGAATATCATTTAATGTCATTACTTGGCCAATACTTACCATGCTTAGGTACAAAGGCATACTTATCGTTAGATGACCGTTATCTCTTGTATAAATTTACGAGCCAATTCGAAACGAGGTCGAGCTGCTGTGGTTTTAAACTACAAGGTCAGTGGAATGCAGCGTCATTCGTGGTTGACTAAATAGGAGGTTTCTAGGGTTAGGTTTCTAGTTAAACAAAGATCCGTTATGGTTGACTATAGGTTGTTTGCCATGATGCGAGAGGATAAACCCGAGGACACTTGTTACCCCATGTTGTCAAGCTAGTGACCTAAACCTTCAAAGTTACCTTTTCACACTTCACTTTCGCTTACAATTAATCAAAGATCCAAATTAACTTCCACCGCTTTGAAACAACCAAAAATCCAAATTAAAAGCCTCACCATTTTCAACACCGATGCAAGTCATTCATAGGATGAAAACCCATCCTCGTGTTCAATCTCAGATCACTTATGTTTCAGAGTCACTCGCTACTACAGTAGGAGGAACTTGGGGATCACAAATATTGTTGATTTCGCATCACCCTCACCGTGTAATTAATCAGTTCGGCGCCTCTGTCGGATGGCCAAACCACGCTTGATAAGTTGAAGGTACTTGTGATCAACATCGCCTAAGGTGACCTTTAACCCTTTTTGACTTTCAGCCACAATCGTAAGTTTTCATTACTTTGCGCCATCGTGACCGCTTTTGTTTTCATACGTCGCTTATTTTAGCTAACCCTAACCTTTTTGGAAAGTTTGCTAGTGTTCTTTGTTGTGTCTAAAATTGTGTAACAGGTGTTTATGCACCACTGGGAAAGAGAGACATCAGGTAGACTACAGAGAATCAGTACACCAGTTGAACAAAGTTGTGAAATCAGTGTGCCAATAGACCAAATGGATCCCCTACCTGAGGAACAGCAGAGTCAGCCAGGTACCCCAGTGAATCCAACAGCTTATAGGTCGATGAGGGACCATATACACCCTCCTAGGAGTTACACTCCTTCCCGCATCATACCCCCGTCAAGATGTTTGAACGAGGCCCTATTCGTGCCCTACTCCCCACATATCATGGTATGGAACATGAAAAATCCATACACATATAAGGGATTTTGAGGAAGTTTGCACAACCTTTAAGGAAGGTGGTGATGGACATGGATTTGCTAAAGCTGAAAGCATTTCCTATTTGACTTTAAGACAAGGCCAAGATTTGGGTTTTAATTCATCGAGGCCTGTGAACTAGAATAATGAAATGCTAGCGTAGTTTTTATAAAATTCTTCAAGTAATTATAAGACCAACAATTTGAAGAGACAAATTTACACCTTTGCAAAATTTCTCAAGATGGTGAGAGGTTCTACTCGTCGGGATGGGACCATGGAGACCATTAGTGCTTCATTCCACATCATGGTTTCGACATGGATGCTTGTAAACCACTTCCTATGGTGGTATGTCTCCCGCCATGGAAGCAACTTTGGAAACTATGTGTGAGATTTTCTCCAGCAAGCACCCCGATGAAGCCATGGATTTCTTGAATTATGGTCGAACTTCCAAGGCTCGGGGATGAACCAAACCCCAGAGAATGGAAAAAATGAGGCCTTTAGCCAAAACTTTCAGAGTGGACATGCAATCGTCAGGATATAGAAATGAAAGCTAGAATTTCAACCTTAGCTAGGAAGGTGGAGGAGCTTGGCAAACGGCTCCATGAGGCGTGTGCAAGGATCGAAAATCCCGTGACAAAGAATCCATGACCAATTTCCAAGCCACTCGCCCACCCCGAAGGATGATCCTGTGGCCCTTCTCAGAAGGACGGATGTCAAAATGTGCAAATGCCATAGGTCAATACAAGCCACCACAACCTAATGCCCCATATGGAAATACCTACAATTCCAACTGGAGGAATCACCCTAACCTCTCCTGGAAACCCAATCCCCCTGCCTATGTACCCCCAGCTGCCAAACCACAGTTTGGTTCCACCTCTCAACCACAACCACCTCCATCCTCATCTCCTGTGGAACAAGCCATTTTAAATTTGAGTAAGGTGGTGGGTAATTTTGTGGAAGAACAAAAAGGGATCAATGCACAATTGGCACAAAGGATTGATACTGTAGAAAGCACACTGAACAAGAGAATACGGGCTTGAGAGCACCTTAACTGGGTGCAAATGTAGAGCAACTTGCAAATATTCAATCACAAAGATCAAATAAAATTCGGAGGTACAGGAGAGAGGAAGGTTCCCTTCCCAAACATCGCTAAATCCAAAAGAAAGTGCATTGGTAGACACGCAAAGACCCAGGAATGGATGAGGCGGCGCTATAATCACTCCGGAGAAAGTGGAAAAGAGGTTTGATCACCATGCCTAAGCCCCATAAGTGAAACCAGAAAGAAGTAGAATGGAGCTTAACATATTTTTCTCGAAAGAGGACTCAATGTGAAGCACCGTACGCCACCCGCATTTGGCAAGCACTTAGGAGGCAAGAAGAAGGCATCCCAGCCAGGCAGCATCCTAGAAGTCCTAAGGCGTGAAAGTCAACATACCTCTTTGACATCATCAAACAAGTCCCCGCTTTATGCAAGTTTTTTGGGGCAGATCTTTGCACAATCAAAAAGTGTTAGTATCGAGAAGAAGGCATTAATCGAATAACAAGTCAAGGCATCCAAAGCAAAGAACCTGGGCCAAATACAAGGATCCAGGATCTCCCATAATTTCAGTTAATATCATGGAACTGCATAGACAAATCCCTCCCTGATCTAGGAGCCAGTAGAAACTTCCATCACGATAGCCACAGATGCGCTAGGTTCGGGGTGAACTTCTAAACCTACCAACATTACATCATCATCGCCGATAGATTCGAAGATTCCTAAGGGATAGTTGAGGATGTTCCTGGTGAAAATAGGATAATTTCAATACCAATAGATTTTGTAGTGCTCGACACCAGCCACTGCAAAGCTGAACCCAATCATGTGCTAACATCTGGGAAGACTATTTCGCCAATTTCGCTAATGCAATCATCAATTAATAATGGTTGGTGAATCAAGACGGCAAATACGACTGGAGCTGAAATATTAGTTCCATTCAACAACAAGCACAAGATGCTAGAAGATGAAAATCAAATGACTGATGAAGTTGGTTCTAATCGTCACGATGTGGGCAGTTCCGGTGTCCAGAATTGCAAGAAATGGCTAGCCAAGTTGAAGCAGAGGTCTCGTATTACCATCAAGAACCACCGAAGGCAATTGCCTACCAAAAATCAATTAGTGAGAACCAAGCCAACAATGGGAAATCCAACACCATGAATCCACTGCTCACGCTTCAGGCTGATAGATCATTCTCCTTGACCCTCCATGAGTAATTTTGTAACTTTGGGCTGGTTTGGTGTTCTTAAAAACCAAATTGCAGCTCAATAATTTTGGGTTTTTATTTTAATTTGGTCAATTTCTATAATTTTAGCTATTTTTAGTAAGTCTCTTACTCACAGCTTCCATTGTTAAAATCTTTGTAATATATTTAGTATCTATATTAAATTATAAAGATAGTTTAATATAATAATTTTTATTTTTATTTTTATTTTTAATATAATATTGAATTTTAAAAGTTTGAAACCTAATTTCAGTGATGCAGTGTTTGGCTCAAATTTCACAGAGGACACAAATGACTTCTGTCGCTTCCCAGCTGATTTAAAACTGTGGAGGGGGCCAAAAGCTTTCATTCTTAAACTTTCTCCCTCCTGCAAATTTCTGAGAACCCTTCTTTGTCGTCAAGTACTGAGCCACCAAGGTCTGTCACTAAATGGTCTGTGGCCATCGCACCGCTGCCGAGCCCCGATGACCACCGCACTTCAGAGGTGACTCACAAAGAGCCAAGATCAGATCGCCGGCACAAGCTACTCGACCGCTTGCACGATTCTCAGTTTCCGCATTCGGGCCAGAGCTACACAATGGGGCGAGCCTCGCTCCGTGAGCTGCTCGATCACTACACCGCCAAGACCTCGATAAGGCTTGATTCTTCGCTTCTCAGTCCCATTTCGCCACCCTCGTCACCCGGTGTTCTTCCACTAGCGCTATGGTGAGTACTCAGTGGGTGGGTCCCGCCGACCGATTAGTGCTCAAAAAAGTACCTTAAACCTCTATACATAGCTTTGAGTACTTTTTTATCATTAATCATGTCATATATCCTGTAATTGAAGTGTTCAAGTCATCTTAGTAACACTTATGTCAATTTGAGGGTGTTTTTGGTTGTTTTGTAGACTTTTGTATACATTTGAACTTCAACCCCAATGCAAATGATCAATCATGAGGTCAGAAGCTTCAGTCTCAAATCAACAACAAGCCCAAAATCAATGGAAAAACAAAGGAAAAAGCCGGAGGAAATGATGCAAATTGAAGATGATCGAGAGGAATGCACAGCAAACAGTACTTCGCAACTCGCTGCAACCACCTCGCAATCCTAGCGACTTCGCAAATCGTTTCGCGAACAAGCCGTAATCTTAGCAACCATTGCGAAATTCGCTAGCCACATTGGGTCATTCATTAGCTAAAATGAAGGAACACCGCTTCTCACATAGAATTCGCTTAGCTTAGCGAAATTCTCGCTAGCTAGCGAAATTCGCAACCACTCGCTAGAACCCTGCCAATTGCCACTCCTTGCCAAATTCGCTAATCCCTGCCAAATTCGCACTAGCGAAATTCATCCCCAGAGCGAAATTACAGCCTCACATGTCGTGTAATTAATGCAACCGCTTCCAAACTTGGTGAATTACCCCTATCCTATAACTTAGCTTAGTTGCTAGGGTTTTGGTACTCATACCTTGAGTGAGGCCTATAAATACCCCTCATGTTTTGTAATAAGAGAGGATCGGAGGAGAGGAGGATGGGCGGAATTCAAGAATTTGGTGATTTGTAAGTTTTTCATTTTATCGCTTTTGTAAATAAAGTTTTGTTTTTTTTTAGCTTTGCTTTTATTTTCTCTCTTCTCTCTCTTCTTTCTTTCTTTCTTTCACTTTCCCTACGCTAAACACACCTCTTGGAGGATGAGACAACTCAAGAGATGCTTGCCGGGCCTTCTTCCTTTGAAGAGGAAGGAAGCTAGCTTCGGTGGTGGGGTTAAGCATGTTGTCCTGTACTAAAAGTCACGGGTAGTGTATTTATGGCCCTTATTTTCAAAATTCAGCTTGCATAACATGGAATGCTATTGTCTTCGCCAATACTTCCATGCTTTAGATCCAAGGCTTAGTGACAGGTACTGTGGCCTCAGATGGTCCTTACTTGCCTCCGAGGTAGCATTTACATGTTAGGTTCTTCAAATTAGTGGTTAAATAACATTGACTTTATTGTTTTGGCCAATACTCTCCATACTTGTGGTTCAAGGCTCGGTGAGACAAAATCGTGATTCTTTTAGAGGGTCTTTACTAGCCTCTAAAATGATAATGGAAATGTTAGGGTTTTAAAACAAAAAGGGCTATAATCAGATCCCGTGGTCGACTCTCACATAGGAGGATAAACCCGAGGACACACGTGGTTTGCCCTAAATTTCTGTCGGGGGTTAGTGACTCAAATCTTTCAAAGTTTAATTCACTTTAAATTTCGCTTACCATTTCCAGCTTTTGCAATTTCCAATAAAACCAATTACGCCTTTGACACAAATCCAAAAAGTCCAAATAGAAAGCCTTACCTTCATGCCCTAATGCAAACCATTTCTGTGGATGAAAACCCATCCTCTGTTTCCGACCCTAGACCACTATATCAAGAAGAGTTTCGATTTCACGGTAGTAAAAGAGGGAACTTAGGTGTATATAAATTTTGTTGATTTTAGCTCAGCCTACCGTGGCAATTTAATCAAATGGCGCGCTGTCGGGATGGTGCCAAACTACTTATGGTAAGCGAAGAGTACTGGGTGGATCCACATCACGCGAAGGTAACCTTTTTACCTCTTAACTCGCCGGGCAGGAACCCGCTGCTTGCTTCACTTAGCGCAATCGCACCGCTTCGCTTCGCTTTATTTAGCCGCTTTTTTTATTTTTAGTTAATTTTAATTTTGCAGTGTTGTTTGTTGCTCTTGTTGTCTCTTTAATTTGCAAACAACCGTGGTATGCAAATAAAGGGATAGAGACACATCAAAGATCAGATAGGATGGGTACACACCCCGACCTAGCTCGTAGTTAGTACACGCATACCATGGATCCCATACCTGAAGAACAACAAAGTCAACCAGGTACCCCAATGAACCCAACAGCTTACAGATCCATGAGGGACCACATCCACCCTCCTAGAGTTAGTGCCCCATCCTCAGATCATTCTCCCGTCAAGATGTAGCAAATAGTGGGGCCTTATTCGTACCCCTAATTTACATATCATGGTAAGGAAAAATGAAAATCCATACACTCACATAAGGGATTTGAGGAGGTATGCACTACCTGGCGAAGTGCATGATGATATGGATTTGCCGGGGAAACTAAAGGCATTTCCATTGACCTCGGGCGACAAGGCCAAGATATGGCTCAACTCATTGAGGCTTCAGACCATAAGAAATCGGGCCGAAATGCAAGCCGAGTTCCCCAAAGTTCTTCGCCCACAAGACAAAACAACAACTTGAAAAGGCAAATTATACCTGGCAAAATTTCATGAAGGTGAGAAGTTCTACCAATGTCGGGAGAGGTTTTTAGGAGACCATCACGGCATGTCCACACCATGGCTTTGACATGGATGTTAGTGAACCACTTCTATGGTGGTATGTCTCCCGCCATGAGGCAACTCTAGAAAAACCATGTGCGGAGACTTTTTACAAAACATCCTGATGAAGCCAAGGATTTTTTTGAATTACGTGGCTAAAACTTCTAAGGGTCGGGATGACTTAACTCCTAGAGAAACTGATGATGAGATCACCGCCCAACCAAACTGTGAGGGATGTATGCACCTGGTCGAAGATGATAGAAATGAGAGCTAGATTTCCACCTAGTCAGAAGGTAGAGGAGCTTGAAGGCAAACAGCTCCAAGAGGTGCATGCAGTGACTGAAAATCCTGCACAGTCCAATCCTTGCACCAATTTCCAATCCTCTTGCACACTCCAACAGGTATCAAAGTTCCATGACTTCGGGCAGTTGGAAGGATTCATGTCGAATGTGCACACACCGTAGGGACAATTCAAGCCCCAACAACCAAATGTCCCTTATGGGAATACTTTACAATCCCAATTGAGGAATCACCCTAACTTAGCATGGAGACTAAACCCCCTCAAGTATGTACCACCGTGAGCCAAACCTCGCTTTAGCTTCCTCATTGCCACAACCACCACCATCCTCTTCTCCAGAGAGCAAGCCATATTGAATTTGAGTAAGGGCAACTTGGCTGAGGAACAAAGGGAATTAATGTGCAACCTGGCACAAAGAATTGATATCAGAGAAACGCATTGAATAAAAATTTGATAACCTAGCGATTCAATTACAAACATTAACAAGTTGGGTTAGAGGGACAAGAGAAAAGGGAGGTTTGATCACAAACAATTCCAAATCCCAAAGGAATTCAAGGAGGTAGATCATCTAACAATTCGAATGGATGAGGTTAAGCTATAATCACCCCGAAGTGGAAAAGAGGCTGGATCACCCTATGCCAAAACCTCAAGTAAAGAACCTAGGCAAGGAGAAGAATTGAAACCTCGAGTATATCCTCCCAGAGGAAGATTCAATGAAATACCGTATACCACCTCCATTTCCACAAGCACTTAGAGGTAAAGGTGTTACAGAGATCTCAACAAGCATTCTCGAGGTTTTAAGGCAAGTGAAGGTTAACATACTTAATGACCTAATCAAACAAGTTCCTGCTTATGCAAAATTTTTGAAAGATCTTTGTACAATTAAGAAGGATTAGGGGCATTGAGAAGAAAGCATTTCTTACCGAACATGTCACATAATTCAGCAAATACCCCACAAATACAAGGATCCCGGGTTCTCCCACAATAATAGCCAATATTGGTGGAATTGCATAAATAAGGCATTGCTAGATTTAGAGCCAGGAATCTTATGCCATTTTCAAGATACATGCGCTAGGGCTTAGGTGAGCTTAAACCTACTCCTCAATCACACTCATCAGTCGATAGATCGCTGAAAACTCCTAAGGGGATAGCCGAGGATGTCTAGTTAAGATAGACAAATTCTACTACCCAGTAGATTTTGTGGTACTTGACACTGAACCAATTGCTAGTGAACCCACTCATGTGCCAATCATCTTAGGAAGACCATTTCTGGCCACTGCCAATGCAATCATCAATTGCCGGAATGGAGTCATGCAATTAACTTTTGGTAACATGACCAATGAGTTGAATATCTTTTCATTCAATAACAAACGGAGTCGCTAGAAATTGAAAATCAAAAATTATGATGAAATTGTTCAAATGATCAATGTGCGTGAAACGTTGTCTGGTAGAAATGCAAGGAGGATCAACCTTGGAGATAAAGAAGAATTTGGTCTCTGCCAACAACACCAACAAAGAAGCCAATCGCTTCAATTCAACAATACCATCACCAGGAATGCCAACTTGATGGGCACCCAACATCATGAGCCACCGCCGTGCCATCGCATGGGCCAGGAGATCATTCTCCTTGACTTCTTGAGTATTGCTGAACTTGAACCGGTTCGTGTTTTCAAAACCGAATTACAGCTTCACAATTCTTAATTTTTGTCATATATATTAGTCAATTTCATTAATTGTAGTTATTTTCTAAAATTTTTAACTTAGGATAATTTTTATATAGTTTTTATAGTATCGATTGTGTATTAGATTTTAATATTAGTACCTATAAGTTAAATTCATAATATATAATTTTAGTATGTAATTTAAAACTTTGATGAACTCGCAGAAGGCCCACAATAGCCAAATTGCTGAGTAGCTTAAAAGACACAATGGACTTTTTCTGGCTGGCCGAGGATGTTTATTAAACAGGAGGGGTTTGCTAACAAACCACTTCCCGCATTCTACCTCCTCCCCTTTGTTCCCAAAACTAGCATCTGAGCCAGCCAAACTGAGCTCACGCATGTTTCATGTTCTGAGTCGCTGAATAATTTCGCCGCCACCTCTCAAGATCCCGTCATTCTACTGTTATTTTTTAGTCACAGTCACTATGTCTAGCAGTGTTCAAGTTTTTCACTATGTTTATTTAGTCTCCAGTCACACTCGCTTATTCTGTTCATTCCTGGTATTCGCTCCTGTCTAGATTCTATTTAAATCCCCATTTATCCGTCAGGTCTATTTTAGCTTTCACATCGAGTCTGGTCAATGAGGGTATTCAGAGAAGTCCAAAGAAATTTTCCAGATCTCGTGAGTTATTCAGAGCTTCAAATCGAGGTATAGACTTCAATACACATTCAAAGTGAGTCCACCCCTTTCCAGCAGTTTATTTTAGATATCAGATATGGTCCGTACGAGGGGTGGGTCCCGTGTTCGCCTGGGGTGAGATTTAGCACTTCACCCGAAAGCAAGAGGTCAAGAAGACAGAGAGCGCACTCGCATCAAGATTCAGAGCTAACACCGTCCTCGAGAGGTCGCACTGACGAGCCTTCCCGGATTCACGCCAGACACGACAGGACCCCGGCCCCATCCCTGCCTCGTAGAGAGCTAGAGGGCCCTGCCTAAGCGGGCCCAGATTTCGCCCAGCGAGTCATCATCGCCTAGACTGCCACCGCTACCGTGATCGCCGGTCGAGGAGACACATTCACCTCAGCTATCACCGGCCTCGCGGATCAGGAGGCCCATGTTCGAGGGACACCCCATTTCGGGAACGATATATCGTGAACACCATTTCAAGAGGGGAGTCGCTTCTGACGACATTCCCGGGCTGATTTAGCCTACCCATACTGTGAGCTCGATGCATTGATCGAGAGGTATTCACCCCTACCATTTATGACTCCGAGACAGTTTTACTACCCGAGAGTGGTCCGGCAGTTCTACCACTCCATGACCTCTCGTGATGCAGATGGTCCATTGTGAGATTCACTTCGTGATAGATGACCGCCGTGGTGCACCATTCCAAATGTTATTTCAAGAAATTTCTTGAGATTATGCGATACCGTCGTAATGTCGAAGGTTATAGAGATTGGGCCCACCCTCCGCCCAGAGCGATGGTTAGAGCACTGGCCAGGGATGCTACAGCTGGTCCAGTCCTTTATCGGAGGCAGCTCATCATATGTCGCCATCGACCATCTCTGGCCGCAAGACTTGTTTATTCCTCCGCAGATTATGTGTGTGAGGGGACTTATCCCCGGAGGCATTGTACCTGATCTCGCAATTTCGGGTTTAGCCCATCCGGGAAATGGGTGATGACTTCGCTCTTACAACTTGAGGAGAAGGTCCATAGAGAGACTCGTGACGCGCAGAGAGCATACCACTTCTATGCCGAGGCTTCTTTCCTATGTTCTCGAAAGCAGATGGGATTTCCAGAGGAGCCGATAGAGACGCGAGGCTGCATGCCTACATGTAGTAGCAAAGTGGGACTCGGCTATGACTATGCCCGGGCTCCATTCATATACGCCGAGACTCGTGAGGAGGTAAATTTTATCGGGGAGGCTGGATGACCACCATGCATGAGGATATGCCTCGCCTCCCGAGCCCCGAGGTACGAGGCCTCCCACTCCTATTTCAGATCGTTCTCCATCTCCTCCACCCACCACTTCCGCCTCCTCGCAGCCCTACGTATACTCCTGCCTTTCATTCAGCACACCGGGCCAACGAGTATACATGTTAGCTCGAGGGAGATGGCTGGAGTGATGGATGCGATCTGCACACTAGCAGCCCACTCAGCAGCTCCCCTGAAGATGCAAAGACATGACCGTAGATCGCTCGAAATGAGGCCACTTTGGGATGCTAAGCATTCCATGCTTCTTTATCGTATCATGACCCACTCCGGTCTTCCTCATGATCCCGCCCGAGAGAGGAGCCCCACCGATGCACTTACCGATATCCTCGGGCAGCAACCGCAGTGAAGTCACCCACCACCACCACAGCAGTGAGGTGGTTAGGTTTCTTTTTTATTTATGTATAGTTTCCAAATTTTTATCAATCATTTACCAATTTTGATTATGATTTTTTTGTATTAGCCATAGTAGGCAAAAGTGATATGTTCAGGCGCGTAGGCCTGTTATGCATGTATTAAGCCATTTTGGCTATATCAAAAGCTACTCAGATTATATATATATTCAGCTTATTGCATATTGTGTTTGCTGTGTCCCCTATGTACAAGTATGTGTTTTCTTTCAAACTACATAATTAAATTGCTTCAAATTGAACAATAGAATTGCTTCAAATTGAACAATTGAATTGCTTTAAATTGGATAATTGAATCATCATGTTTTCACCTATATGCTAGAACAAATTCCATGCTTGAAACAATTTTGTGTTCACCAATGCTCCAAAGATGTCTTAACTTGAAATTTCCCTTATGCTTAATTCACACACGCACTCCATTGTTCTCTTATAGGGTCAGAAATTGTGTGTGCCTTCTTTCGCTTGTACGGGCCTTAGGTATGTTGGCAACCTAGGGAGCAGTCTGAAGTTCTACATTCAAGACCAATGTTGCTCCTAAAAAGGAAAAGAAAAGAAAAGAAAAGAAAAGCAAGAAGAAAAAGAAAAAGAAAAGAAGAAAAGAAAAATAAAGTCGTGAAGTTTTGCTTTTGAAACCCGAGCACGGTCCGGGAGGGGTGTACGGCGAAGCTCTTTGCAACCCGATGCCCTAAGCCTTAATCGCTACCGGGAGTCATCGATGTAGTGTTCGTTATGCATGGGTGGATAGGTGATTTTTAAATGACTTGTGGATGCTTAATTTTCGAAGTCAGTCTGAGTCCCGGTGAAGCCTTTAGAGTTAGTGGGTCATTGATCCTTTTGGCTTGATGCCCTCAAACCTTAATTGCTGGGAGTCACTCATGACCTCAAGCACTGACTTTGGTGAAGTCGGATTTTACGTGACGCAGACCTACGATGTAGATGAATAAAGAAAGAAAGTGTAACTAGCCCTATCTAGGTTGTTCAACAACCAAGGCCATGTCTGCTAGGTTGGGGGAGGCAATTTTGCGCTTTATTACTTAATCAAGTTACAAAAAGAACCATTAGACTTAAAGAAATCCGTTGAAAATCATGGAAATAAAGGGTTGTTCTAAAAATTGTTCTCTTATGGATTTTATTCTGTATATAGGTTTTCAAATGTTGATTTCAATTGTTCACTTTAAAGTAATGTTAGTTTGTATATAAGTACAATAACCTTTTTGAAACACAACCTTTTGAAAATCACCATATGCATCTCAATTTATTTTGCATTGCTATGACTAGCAACGCTGTTGGGTGTGATTTAGTGCTCAAAAGTGCAATTTCAACCCTATATTAGATAGGTTTTGAGTACTTTGATCATTAATCATGTCATATATCCTAATTGAAGTGTTCGTCATCTAGTAACACTTATGTCACCTGAGGGTGTTTTTGGTTGTTTTGTAGACTTCAGACACATTTGAACTTCAACCTCAATGCAAATGATCAATCATGTAGGTCGGGAAGTTTAGTCTTTAAATCATCAATAAGCCCAAGTAAAATCAATGGAAAACAAAGGAAAAGTGGAGGAAATGAGATGCGCCAGCCATATGACGAGAGGAATGCGTAATGAAGAAATAGTGCAATTCTCAAGAACTCGTTGGGCAACCACCGCAATCCTAGCGAATTTCGCAAACTGCTCAGAAACAACAAGTAATCTTAGCAAACTACTGCGAAATTCGCTAGCCACATTGCACTATTCATTAGCGAAATGAAGGGAATTCGGCTTACATAGAATTTCGCTAGCTTACTTGGGCTCTAGCCAGCTAAACGCAGAATCTTGCCAATTTCGCTAGAACTCCTCGCTAAATTCGCGCATTCCTTGCCAAATTCGCTAACTCCTTGCCAAATTCGCTAATTAGCCGGAAATCTCATCCATGTAGCGAATTGCAGCCTCGTCATGTCGTGGTAATTAATGCAACCGCCTCTCCAAACTTGTGAATTACTCCTTTATCCTAACTTAGCTTAGTTGCTGTGGTTTTGCATTTCATACCTTGAGGAGGCCTATAAATACCCCTCATGTTTTGTAATAAGAGAGGATCGGAGGAGAGGAGGATAGAAGGGAATTCAAGAATTTTGGTGATTTGTAAGTTTTTCATTTTACTGCTTTTGTAAATAAAGTTTTGTTTTTTTTAGCTTTGCTTTTATTTTCTCTCTTCTCTCTCTTCTTTCTCTCTTCTTTCTTTCACTTTCCCGGCTGCCAAACACACCTCTTGAGGATGACAACTCAAGAGATGCTTCGGCTGCTCTCTTCCTTTGAAGAGGAAGGAAGTCAATTTCGTGGTGGGGTTAAGCATGTTGTCCTCTTGTACTAAAAGTCACGGGTAGTGTATTTATATCTCTTATTTTCAAAATTCAACAGATAACATGGGATGTTACTTGCCTTGGCCAATACTTCCATGCTTTAGATCCAAGGCTTGGAAGGATTGCACGTGGCTCTGATGGTCCTTACTTCATTCTCCTCGATAGAGCATTTACATGTTAGGGTTCTTCAAATTAGGTTAAATAACATTGACTTTATTGTTTGGCCAATACTCATACTTTTAGTGTCTGGTTTCCTGAAGTAGAGATGCACCCGTGGATCTCTTTTAGATGGTCTTTACTAGCCTCTAAAAATGATAATGGAATGTTAGGGTTTTAAAATTAAAGGGCTATAATCGTATCCCGTGTCGACCACATAGGAGGATAAAACCTGAGGACATGTGTTTGCCCTAGCTTGTCAAGTTAGTGACCTAAATCTTCAAAGTTTAATTTCTTCACTTTAAATTTCGCTTTACTATTTCCGCTGCAACGCTTAAACCAATTACTGTACCTTTGACACAACCAAAAAAAGTCCAAATAGAAAGCCTTACCCTTCTGCTTCCTAATGCAAACCATTTCCTGTGATGAAAACTCCATCCTCGTGTTCCTGAATCTTAGATTCACCATACCGGCAGTGAGCTCGACCACGGCAGTAGGAACTTAGGTGTATATAAATTTTGTTGATTTAGCTCAGCCACTGTGTATCAATCACCGACCACTTAGTCAAATCTCGCATCCCGTAGCGAGAGGAGCATGCACCTAAGCATGCACTCGCACTACCAAATTTCGAGGCGCCCCGAGGAGCCCCTGTGGGCCTAGAGATATCACGCGGATGTGGGACCTCGTGCCCCCACAAGTGCCTCAACTGAGATCCAGGAGGGCTCGGCCCTCCAAGCGGGCCCGCACTTCAAAGCCCGGTGAGTCAGCCCTCATCTGTGACCTCAGCCATCACTCACCATTATCACAGCAGAGGCTACCTCGCCTTAGTTATCGCCAAATCTCCAGATCGGAGGTCAAGTATTTGTCGGAATCCCTATTCGGGAACGCCAAGGCTTCATTCGAGACTTCCACGTGGAGTCATTCTATGACATCCCGCCTCCCATGGTCGATCACAGATTCAGTGGATCTGATGGCACGACTGATCGAGCACTACTCCCCTCGCTACCATCTCACGAGGCCGAGGCGCATATTACCCCGTGGGTGGTTCTCAGCCTCTACTCATTCAATGACATCCCGGGGAGCGCCTAGTCCGCTCGAGCTCCGGTTCACTATCGACGATCGCCCGGGAGTGCTTAGGAGCAAATGGACATTTCAAGATCAAGCAGCCTCGCAGATACCGCAGCCACTAAGAGGGTTATCGAGATCGGTCCCACCCGACATCGGAGATGGTCCGTGATTCTGCTCGAGACACCACTGTTGGACCCATATTATTCCGGAGGCGCCTCCCGCCGCGTATGCCCCGGTCGATCACCCGCTCAGACCACCCTTCCCGTCGCAAAGACTACGCACTGCAGGCCATCCCCGAGGCTCAGACCATCTCGTAGGATTTCCGGTTCACCCTCTGAAATGGGTGATGACCTCCTATTACACTCGAGGATAAGGTCCATCGTGAAGGGCCTCGCTCGAAATGAGAGTCTTCCACCACCGATGCCGAGACTATTATGCCAGTCCCGGAGCACTCGGGGCTTCCGCATGGTTCCTGGGATAAGAGCGAGGATCTCACGCTCCTGTCCCGGTCGATGGAGCAAGAGATGGTCATGCCCATATCTTTTCTCCTCCAGCAAAGAAGATTCAAGAGGAGGTACTCTGACCAGAGGCAGAGACTCCCAGGACAGATAGTCACGCCCTCGAGCCTCGAGATGGACAGTGAGTCCACCGCATCGCTCCTCCATCTCCTATCTCTACCTACTTCCAGCCGCAGCCCCGACATACTCCCCCGCCCATCATTTACATCACAGCATTCTCCGTAGAGCACACACACGCGCCCGAGAGCCAGCCGCGCAGCTATGGATGTTGTAGCTGTTCTTAGCCACTACTCAGCAAAGACAGACTGCAGGTCGGGGCTTCGAGACGAGGCCACTCTAGGTCATCACATCTGGGCGTCAGAGCGTGATCATGACACATTTGGGTATTCCAAGCTTCGACCGCAGAGCCGAGCCCACTCGGCAGCTGTGCCAGCTTTGGATATGTTAGCAAGAAGAAGAGAGTTACAGACCTACCGCTCACTCACAAAGAAATGAAGTGTTAGGTTTCTTTTATGTTTTTGTATAGTTACCAACTTTATCAACTGCCTACTAATTTTGTGTAAGATTCATGTATTAGCCATAGTAGGCAGTGATATTTTTTGTATGTTTAGCTTTGTTATGCATGTACTAGCCATTTTGGCTATATTAAAATCTATACGCTGTTATATATATAGTTTACTTCACTTTTGCAAAATCTTTTTGTGTCCCCATTTTTTTGTAATCATTTTTGTCTTCAATTGAACAATTGAATTGCTTTAATTGGCCAATTGAATTGCCTTTAATTGAAAAATTGAAACCTTGCATGTTACCTTAATGCTAGAACAATTCCATGTTTGAAGCAATTTTTGGTCAGTTGAAGTTCCATCATGCTCAACCTTGAACATTCCTCCTTTAGCTAATTCACACACTGCACATCAGATTGTACCAATAGGCTATCAAATTATTTGCCTCCTTTCACTTTGCATAGCCGGGGCCTTAGGTGGCAAGCTGGCAACCCATGATAGGTTTTGTGTTACTCCATATTTGAAGACCAATGTACTTCCAAAAAGAAAAGAAAAGAAAAAGAAAAAGAAAAAGAGAAAGAAGAAAAAGAAAATAAAGTCGTGACACTTTGCCTCCTGAAACCCTGAGCACCTGGCCCGAGGGCATATGGCTTAAAGCTTTTGAAGCCCGATGCCCCAAACCTTAATTGGCTGGGAGTCATCGACTTGTTCAAGTACACGGGTGGACGGGTAGAGCTTAGCCGCTTTTGTGAGTGCACTCTCGGTCATTCTGAGTCCCAAGTAAGCCTCGTAGAGCTTGTGGTCATGATCCTTGGCTTGAGATGCCCTAAACCTTAATTGGCTGGGAGTCATCGGTGGACCTGCACCTGACTTTGGTGAAGCCGAGTTTTGAGCATTGCACCCTACAAATGTAGCCGAACAGAAAGAAGAGGTAGCTTTTCCTATCTAGGTTGTTCAACACTCTAAGGCCATGCAATAGCTAGGTTGGGAGGAAATAATTTTGCATTTTATTGGCCCAATCTGGTTATTTGTGAATCATTAGAATTTGTGGAAATTCAGATGAGAACTATGGATCTCATGTCGACTCAAAACTTTTCTTATATGGCTTCGTTTCGCGTCTACCAAACTCGCATTAATTCTTCATTTCCAAAGGTAATGCTCATATTTGCATATACACCTTTTGAACCATAAACTTTTGAGAAAATCACCGCATGCATGCCTTTATTATTTTTACATTGCTAAGGGACCAGCAACGTGCCTGGGCTGGGGTGTGATTAGTGCTCTAATATATGAGCTTAGCCTTATTCGAGCAGGCCTTGAGTGCTTTTATGCACTAATCGTGATCAATTAAGCCAATTGAGGTGTTCGGTAGTCTACTAGTATTACTTATGCCATTTTTTATGTTATTTTGTATTATTTTTGAAGGTTTTTGTGTACTGAGTTCATTAAAGTCGAATTTGATATCGAGATGTGCTGAACCATGAAGATTGAAACCATTTCCAGCCATCAATATCAAAATCAAAGGATGAATGAAGGCAAAGTGGAAGACGGAGGATGCAAAGAGGGGTGCAAAGAGGGCAAAGCAAAGGAAGAATATCAATTCCGTGAAATTTCGCTATGATTTACAAAATGCCGATTGCTAAAATTCGCAGCCATAGCAAAAATTCTCGCAACTTAGTGAAATTGAGAAATTAAGAAGGCTAGCCAAATTCTCGCTATATAGCGTAAATCAATGTGCCTAGCTTAGTTCCTCCATTTTCGCTATGTCTCAGTACCGCTAGGTTGGTTTAAATTACTAGCCAGCTAAAATTCACTATGCATAGCTAAAATTCTCATTTTCTATCTCCGTGGTACTCGCTAGGTTAGCTAAATTTTCGCTACCTAGAGAAATTTTCCCTACATAGCGAAATTCCTTGCCCTGTTAATTTTGTGTAATTAATGCCAAACGACCCCGTTTTGGCATTACTCCTCCTTGTCCCTTGTATTAGCCAATATTTTAGGTTTTCTTTGTACACACTTCAGCGGCTCTATATAAGCTCCCCATCATTTGTAACCCTAAGCAATCTTTGGCAACTTTTCATTTATGTAAATATCTCCGCAGCCTTTCTGGGCTAGTGGTTTTCTTTTCTCTCTCTTCTCTCCTCTTTCTTCATTTTCTATACTAATAAACACCCTCTCGGCGATGACAACTCAAGAGATGCTCGCTAAGTCTCATAACTTTGAAGAGGAGGGTTGCTAGCTGGTTTTGGGACAAGCCACAGTTGTCCTCATGTTTTAAATGCCACGGTGTACTGTATTTATGGCCCCTACTTTTCAAATTAGGCTGAATATCATTTAATGTCATTACTTTGGGCCAATACTTACTACATGCTTTAGGTACAAAGGCATAATACTTATCAAGTTGGGGATGCACCGTTATTCTTTAGACGGCCTTTACGAGCCACCGAAATGAGGTTTGAAAAGGTGGTTTTAAACTAAAAAGGGGTTGTGAATGCAGTTGCCCACGTGTTGACTCAAATAGAGTGTTTCTAGGTTAGGTTTTCTAGTTAAACAAAGATCCTGCTATGGCTGAACTATAGGTCAGCTTAAGCCATGATGCGAGGATAAAACCCGAGGACACTTGTTACCCCATTGTCAAGCTAGTGACTCCAAACCTTCAAAGGCCTTTTCACACTTCAATTTCAGTTTTTACAATTAATCAGCATCCAAACAACTTCCACTGTTTTGAAACAAATCCAAAAATCCAAATTAAAAGCCTCACCATTTTCAACACCGATGCAAGTCATTCATAGGATGAAACCCATCCCGTGTTCGACCCTGGGGATCAGCTTATGCTGCAAGAGCTTGACTACCGGCAGCAGGAGGAACTTGCAGGATCATAAATATTGTTGATTTCGCATCACCCTACCGTGGCACGAATCAGTAGGTAAACATAGTGGGTCAAAGTATGCCACCTACAAACGCTCCATATGGGAACACCTACAACCCAAATTGGAGGAATCATCCTAATCTATTATGGAAGCCAAAACCCCAAATTTTATGTTTCCCTCAGCACAGCAGTTAAATATAATCCACCCTCTCACAGTGAGTGCCCACTAACCTCATCCCCTATAAAGCAAGCCATTGTGAATTTGAGTAAGGTCAGGCACTTTGTGGAAGAACAAGACTGAATGCTCAAACCACTCGTAAAATCGAAACATCGAATAAGACTCTCAACAAAAAAATAGATGATCTCAGCAGACTCGCCTGTGTTAACTAACCAGCAAATAAGTGCAAGAAATGGAAAATTTCCTCTCGTATACACAACCAAACCCTGTGGATTTATGAAGTGAGAGCTCCTCCAAAGGACCCAATCTGCACGAATGAGGTCAAGGCAATCATCATGAGACAGGAGTGGCAAGGAGCTTACACAACCAACACCCAAGGCAATGTGTAATTCAGTGGCAGGAAGTTATAGACACCGGAACTGCAGGAGGTGATGATCGCTGCATCGTTGAGAAAAATAAGGCATCCCCACCTTTCCCTCAAGCATTAAAAGCTAAAAAGAAGGCCATTAATCAGGCTGAAATGTTAGAAGTATTGAGGCAAGTAAAGGTCAACATCCCCTACTTGGATATGATATCAGTTGTGTCCCCACTTATGCAAAATTTTTAAAGGACTTGTGCACAGTGAAGAGAGGGCTAAATGTCGACAAGAAAGCCTTCCTGACTGAACAAGTCAGTGCCTTTATCCAATGCAAGACTCCAGTAAAATATAAAGATTTGGGTTATCTGACCATTTTGCTAATATGAGGCATTTGCGTGGGAGAAAGCACTCAAGTAGATCTGGAGCAAGTGAATCTCCTCCCTGGCCCGATGCACAAATGTCAGGAGCTGTGCCAACCCTCCATCACACTGCCTCTACTGGAGCAGGTCAATCAAAATGCCAAAGGGGACAATGGAAGATGTCCTATTTACAAGTGGACAAATTTACTATCCAAGATTTTGTTGTAATTCGACACGCAACCAGCTGAGCAGTTAGGCCAATTATGTACCTATCATCTCGGGAGACTCATTCGCCACCTCCAATGAAATTATCACTGCGTAAATGGTGTCATGCAACTCACCTTCTAAACATGACCTAGAGCTCAACATCTTCCACCTAAGTAAGAAGCACATGCAACCGCTGAAGATGTCATGTAATAGCTATATGCATCATTGACACCATCTGAGGAAATGTCGATCGCCAGGGGTGATACACCGACTCGAAGAGTTACGAGTGCGTAAGAGCAGCCAGGAAGCCGACATGAAACTGTAAGCAGAACACCGGAGTAAGAAAACATGAAATTCTGCCGTTGGTAATCGGCGAGGAAACTGAGACTTAGGAAAACGGAGCTTCTCAAACCCTTGCCTCGTGGAGCCGAAGCATGCTTTATTTAAAAGAGCAGGAGTAGTGTCCAATGGTCATTTCATCCTCCTCAAGATCAAGACAAGAGGGGTAGCTCACATCCTCGTGAGAGAACAAGCATGCCCTCGGTGGAATATTACGATTCAAGGGCATTAAATTTCAAAGAACGGCACCCACCACATCTACTTAGAGGAGGAGGCAGTAAGTCAATGAGGCGTACTAGCAGAGAAGGCTGAACCCACATAAGCAAGAAGTGGTTAGAGCATAAGTCTTAAAGCTACTGCAAGCCCGCATCATATACCCTATAACATAAGCACTCAAAGTAGTCCGACCTGTAAAGGCCTAAAAATCTGCACCACAAGGCATAATGAAAAAGGAGAGGAGATACCCACTTGCCTTACCACGGGTTTGAGGGTATGCATTGATTATCGAAGGTTAAATGAAGTAACACGGAAGGATCACTTCCCTCTACCATTCATGGATCAACTGCTTGAGAGGATTTCTGGCTACCCCTTCTATTGTTTCCTAGATGGATATTCAGGATACTTCCAAATTGAGATTGCTGCAGAGGACCAAGAAAAGACAACCTTCACATGCCTATTTGGCACGTATGTATACGTGAGGATGCTCCTTTGGCCTGTGTAATGCCCCTGCCATATTTCAACGATGTATGCTCAACATTTTCAATGATTTGCAGAGCCAGACATGAGGTTTCATACGACAATATTATACTATGGAGGGAGTTTTGAGGAGTGTCTAATCAACCTGGAAACTGTCCTGCACAGGTGCATAGAGAAAAACCTAGTGCTGAACTAAGAGAAATGCCATTTTATGGTCAGCCAGGGCATTGTATTGAGGCATATCATTTCAGAGAAAGGAATTGAAGTTGATAAAGAAAAATTTGATTTGATTTCCAAATTGTTCCCACCCACGAATGTCAAGACTGTGAGGCAATTTTAAGGGCATGTAGGCTTTTATAGAAGTTTCATACAGGACTTCTCAAAATTTGTCAAACCACTTTATAAGCTTCTAGAAAAAGATGTCAAGCCTGAAAGCAGTGATGCGCACGCTAACAAAGGCTCAAGAGCTCAAAGCTTATTTAACCATCAGACATTATGAGGGCCCCGACCGTCTCTTTTCGAGGCTATGTGCGATGCAAGTGACCTCGCCGGCCTGAGCGCTTCTGACAAAGAGCAGAGGGAAACCAGACGTGGTTTACTATGCAAGAAACATTAAATGGAATGAGGAATTACACTACCACCGAGAAAGAATTATTGGCAAAAGATTCTATGCCTCGGACTATTTTCGCATTACTTGATAGGGGCAGATATAATTATCTTCGCATCATTCCGCTTTGAAATATCCGGTCACTAAGCAAATGCCAAGGCTAGGCTTATCGATGGGTCCTTACTGGCAGGAGTTCAACTTGCAAATTCAGATAAGCAAGGGTGTGGAAAATGTCATATTGATCATCTAATTCTGTGCCATGAGGGGTGATCCTAATCAACAAAATTTGTATCCTATTTTTCCCACGTCAGAGTCAAGCTACTCGCAAGATAGCGGCCCAGTGGTCGAACACGGGGATGGGTTTTCTTCGCATAAATGATTTTGAGGAAGTCAAAATGCAGAATTCGACGGATTTTAAGGTCTGGGTAAAAACAGGAGTTGATGGTTTGAAAACTGAAAATAGGCTAAAATAAAAATATAAAAAGAACTCCTTAAAGCATTAGGCCATCAAGCTCTAAGATCCTAGCTAACCGAGAGGTCCTAGGTTCATTTCTCAAGGCTGGGAGGATGACATATAGTCATCTCCCGAACCGGATCTTCATTTAACTTTAAAAACTAAACCCTAATAATTTTCCTTTTGATAGAAAGCATTTATTTAGCATTTGGTTCCTTCAGTGAAAATCTATCTTGACTCATCCTATAATGACTCGTAAAGGGCAACTAATGAATCTCAATGGATCTAATATTAAGCATCCATCGACCTCAAAAGATTACCAATCAAAGAGGATGCATTTACAAAGAAAATGCAACCCTTAACTCTACTCTCCAAAGGGTTTCAGGACGCCCATCCCGGGTCCGTTTGATCACCACAACCTCATGGAATATATGGAAAGCCTGGTTACCCGACGCCACTCGTAAAAATCGACACGAGTCTCCTTTGTAATGGAGCTCTACCCAAATACAATGCTTGTATAAAACTTGCATTTACTCCGTCCCAAATGTGCCCAATATATGCAATATATATATCCACACGCCACTGGGGCCCATAAACAAAGACTAATATACATGTCAACTATGAACTAACTATATACCCAGTTAGCAAGAGTTAATATGTTTTTACTTTATACAATACATACATTAAACTTTAAAAAGTTCTAATACATGTATACATCAAAGCCACAACCCTTCTTCTAACTTCTGCCTCTAGACGAGCCGTCCCGCACGCTCCCTGCATTCAAGTGGGGTCCCATGACTCCGGGTGAGCTAAAGCTCAAGAGAGAATCGCCTAAGTGGGCTACTCACCACCTAAGTGCAGTGCAATGTTCCAAAGTAAACACACATTCACAAATGCATGATCCTACTAATGTCTACATGACTAACTCGTATCCCGAGTCCTCATTCGACTCTCTCTACACTCGCCAAGCCTTTATGAGAATTATTGTTTTATTAGTCGACAACTCCGATGGTATATATATATATATATATATATATATATATATATATATATATATATATATCAATCAGCTGCCCGATTTACTTGATATATTATTTTTTGTGGACTAATTTCTCCGATGAATATCACCGGCCGCCCGACGATTGATATTTTAAATTTGACTACCCTCCGATAATTAATGTTTTTAAACTCTCCGAACTGCTTAGACTCATCTCATGCACTCACCCTATAATCCAGGGTGTTCCAAAGGCATATGGCCTTATGGCGCGCCCAATACAAATTTCCAATCACACGCAACATATAAACATGAATATACTGTGATAATTCAAAACTACACAATCATGTTATGTAATTTTACAATTATACATCAAAATTAGCTCAATGGCTAATGATCAAACATGAGCAAATTTTAATTTAAATCACTGCCAACACATATTCACACAAAATATATTTTTGTGTCACTATTCTATGAATGAGAAAACCTAGGTTTTACGGCTCAAACACAATATCCATTCATTGGTTCACTTAGTTGAACCCATTACTACCATTCCGACTTTCGTCCAACCAATCCATGATTTATCACAAAAACAAAACATTCAACCATCCAAATCAGCCAAGGTAGTCATGGCTGCTACATTTGGATTTCAAAAATTAATATCAATTCTGGCCTCGGCCTGAGACCACGCATGGTCGCTCGCGCCCCAATCAACCCAATACATAATTTATGGAACCATTAATCACACATTCAACTCCGCAACAAATCATTGTGAGAACGTAATAATGGACTCGGTCCGTGGGTCTAAAATCCAAACATTTCGATTCCAAGGTTTGGAACCGATCAAACGGCCCCTCACGGCCTCATTCGACTCAAACATTTGCAAAGTATTTAAAAGATGGAATAAAACTCAAGTAGGGAGAAACCCCTACCTCTCGGAGTTTGAGGAAACTCCCCTAAACTGCACCCACGCTCGAAGCCCCTCTCCGCGCAGAGCGCCTCCTCCTTCACCCCGAAGACCGCCGACTTGATCGCCTCGATTTTTAGGAGAGCAAGCTTGAGGTCTCTCTAAAACCCAAAAGAAAATCGCTACTGCATCTCTCCGCACATTTCACGTTTTTGCTCTTTAGTTTAAGTGGAGAAGACAAGCCTGCAATTCTATTTGTCTTCTAAAGGACTTATACTTTCCAAAATGACCTCAGGTCCCGATTTCCCCAGATTTGATACTCTGCACTATCTCGGCCAAGCCCATTTTCATCATTTCTCTACTCATACCACTTATGGCACATGATTGTTATATGTGACTTTCTGGTCAAGATCAATTAGTTCTACTTCAAGACCCGAACCGGGCGTATGCTCCTCGAAAAACGTGTCAACTCCGACTGTCTCAGAATCCGACGAAATTTTACGTGCTAGCTAGATTTCATGAGACGATTCCAACGATGCAATCTGTTTTGTCATCTGAGATCTAGAGAATTAATTCCGGATTAATCAAATCACACCTTGAAATCAAATTACGTATTTTACCTTTTTCCTGTGAATTGGAATTTCTCGGGTCTTACATTCTCCCCTCCTTAAAAGGAATTTCGTCCTGAAATTCAAGACAATCACTATCACGCACATGCATATGCAACGCGCACTCTACCATGCATATAAATAGTCATTTAAATTTTTTTAAACGACTAAACTACGTACCCTCATCCCTAAACAAGAAGTGTGGATGTGCGGCCCGTGATCGTGTCCTCGCCTCCCACGCGACCTCCACTCCACAAAGGCCGCCATAAAGATCACTAGCCTCATGGTCTTGCGTCTCAAAACCTGATCATGGCTATCACGTACATCCCTCCTCGAAGGTCCGATTCAGTCAATCCCTATCCTGGCCCTCAATCCACCACATCGGTCGGGATCTCTAAATATATTCGAGTAATGGGACGTGAAATAATTCATGGACACCGACATGTCGCTGCAAAGCCAACCCAGATACAACATTGCCTATCCTCCTTGTGCATCTCAAAGGTCCAATAAATCTCGGCGATAGCTCCTCATGCTGTCGGACTCGACCACTCCCTCTTAGGCATCACCTTCAAGAAAACGCGCGGATCACCAACCCCGAGCTCTGGGCGGTCGACGTCAGACATCCGCATAATCCTTTTCCGCTCGAGTCGTGAGAAGACCCTCGTCCCATCGCTTACCTTCTGCGGTGTCTCTAATCGTGATCGTGACCCGTGATGGATCTCTCTCCCACCCGTCCATCATAACTGACTCCACGTGGCTCCCGCCACAATGCCCATACTCGCGCCATCTTCGTATACCTCGCCGATAACTATTGTTTGTAGGCGAATTCCCCTAAGGGCAATTGCTCTTCTACCCTTATGATCCAGGACGCATGCTCGCAGCATGTCCTCTAACACCTGCATATAATCCTCACAACACGTATCCCTACACAACCCTTGCTTGGTGTGTAAACGCTAACCTCTCCAAGGTCACAATCGCGATTAAATCCAACGGATCATTAACTCGTCCACGCCATGAATGACATCCCCATACCGAGCCACGCTTCGACTAACAACACCCAATGCAATTTCCAAAGGGGGTATCCAAACCTCGAGTCACCCCCGACTCCTATCACTCAACTCTAAGTCTGCGTGATAACCATGTCCGTGCGTTTTCATTTTGGGTAACATAATTCTTCGGCTTACACTTCAAGCCTATTACATTCCTCACGTAAACTGTGATATCTCCCTGCCCTACACCCCACCTGTGATTCTCACCTTAGGGATTTCCATTCACCCCCTTTTTTGCTTTGCCCAACATACTTTAATTATTCTTCATTTACTGAATCGAACTATAAGTCTTCATTGGACGTAGTCCTAAAGACAAACTCAACCCACACTCACCATGAGTGGTGAATGACCATACCGTGCACCCACACCCGAGGTCCACCATGAGCAGAATCTCGGAGACCTCTCATTCATAATCCCGACTTATCTGGTCAACTCTCACCCTACATCCTAGGGAAGAACATCTGTTCCTGGCTTCTCAAAAGGTCTTAACCTCTAAGCCTACATCCAAGGCCGTGCCTGCTATGACAACCCTACTTAAGGTCCCACTCATCGACAACCCGACGGGCCAGCCCACTTCATCCGTGCCACCCCGACATCAACAACCAATAGGTCTACTTTCACCCTAAAGTCCACCACGCCTCGCTGCGCAACTCGATCTGTTCCCCGACTTTGACCTACACTCGCCCCTTTGGCCAATCTCGTACTGCTGAGAGATTCAGGATAGCACCCGAAATCGAACTGGGCCTCTCCGACCAGACTAGTATGCGGAGGAATGAACTGTGATAATTCCCGCCGCCCTATGGCTAATCGGGACCGCATTGTCTCAAAGTCTTGGGATCCCTATCTCTGGGGCAATCCCGTCACTCATGCTCAATCCCGGCCCTTAGTCCCGAACTAGTGTGAAGCGTGGTCTCTCCGCCTTCCTCCGAACCAGAGAAAGCTGATCCTCCCTTTTGTTACCAACACCCGTATCTCGAGTGTTCCAAGTATCCTCAATCTCTCTCTCTATGGTCAGGGCCGCCCCAACCATGGAGTCCATGTCCAGTAGGCGAAATCCTACAATCCTGCCCGACTGGACAACTCACCCATTCTCACCTCCAGAATACCCACCTAATCCCAAGAAACTACGTGACTGGTTAAGATCGACATTCCTGGGCCCCTCCTAACTCATCACGGCTCAACCTTCTAGGTCGACCGACACTTCGGTGCTGACACCACGTGTCCCAAAATCTCCCCTCGCAAGGCGCCAAACTCGCACTCTCATCGAACTTAGTGTACACCGATACTGCCGACAGATCTCTCAAGAATCGTGAATATTAATCCTCAAGGAGTTACCATGCTCCCACTGACCGAGTAGATCAAAAATGTCATCCACGAAGACTACGATAAATCGATCTAAATAGGGCTGAACACCCATGCATGAGGATCCATGAACGCCGGGCGTGATTCGCCAATCCAGCGGGACATCACCGTGAACCTCAAAAGTGCCCATAACGCGTCCCTAAACGCCGCCTTAGGATATCCGCTCCCTAACCTCGCCGATGGTAACCAAATACAAGGTCTATTCGAGACTCGCACTCCTCTCAACTGATCAAATAAATCATCAATCCTCGATAATGGGTACCGATTCTTGATCGTAACCCTTGTCCAATAGCTCCTGTAACTGGACTCTGAGTTCCTGCAACTCAACCGGTGCCATCCTATGCGGAGTCATAGAGATGTGTGAAGTACCAGTAAGTGCAATCCCCGACACCAAGTCTACTACCCTCCGTGAGGCAGTCCAGGTAGCTCATCTCAAAACATCCACATTTGCACTCACTGGTAGATCCAAGTCCGATCTCTCCTCGTCCCTTCAGTGTAAGGCCCGCGAGCCAACCCGCTTAATCGCCCTCGACACTTGACTCAGATAATCGTCTTCTGGCAAAATGTCATGCTTCACCCCCCGAAATACAACACGGTACCATCCCCGTCAGCCTGATAACCCTCCTACGCCTCACAATCGATAATCGACCCCATAATCTATCAGTCCATCCATCCCCAGGATGACATCGGACTCTGACATGTCCATGTTCCTCAGGTCCACTGTAAGTAGAGTCCCCGAGATCTCCAATTCGCAACCTCGACATATCATCCCTATTCTCGCCCTAATCCCTAGGGGAGAACTCACGTACAAAGGCTCCTCTAAGGTCTCAAGAGGTCCTTGCCCATTTCCATCATATTCAGTCTCATTCTCTAGCTAGAAGCAATAGTCGACCTGGTCAGGTCGTAATCTCCCATGGCCTCTAACACCTTCCTCGACCAAGACGAATCAATGGCCTGGCCACTACCTGATCTCCTCCCCGTGAATGCCTGAGAATGATGCGCCCTAAACCTCGCTACTAGGATCTCCCGACCACCCGCTATGCTAGCTCAGGCAATAGCGTACTTTGCACACCTACGGCCTCTACAAAGGCCCGCTAATCAAATGCCTGCGGCCGGTCAATTGCTCCGCGGTGCCTCGATCGTTGTCCCGTGGACGTCCCCACGCCTTTCCTCTACTAGCCATTTACAATTCATATTATGGAAACAGAATTTATTATTTCTTTACTTGTTTAACCAGTAATGTGCAGATGACATTTACTAATATACTTGACAACCATGAACTGACCCGTTCATTTCCTAAGTGATGTTAAATTCCAACCACTCAATTTATTTATTTCAAGAAGGTTCTATGCTCTTGTTCATTTCATTATCCAAATCCCTAAGGTCATAATCCATAACCCTAGTATTCACCCTTTTTCCTATACGCATTATAAATTACGTATAATCCTCTACGCAACTACCACGCTATCAAGATTTCGTATGGTAGTTAAACTAACACAAGATTCTAAGGCACAAACACAACCTCGAGACACTAATCATACATAAATCCTCAAAGGTATACTATGAATCAATTTTGTATTTAAAATATTGTTTTCAACAAAATTTTATTTTCGAAAATTTTATTTTATTTTATTTTTTTTAAAATTTTTATTTTTCGAAAATTTTGTCTAATCTTATTAAATTTTATTTTATTTGATTTTTCAAAAAAATATTTTCGAAATTATCGCTCACAATGATCTGGCCAACATTATCAAATGCTCACGGATTAATGCTCACTGGATTATTGTTCATGGATTACTGCTTCACCGCATCAGTTCCCTAAGTTGCAAATACAATTCTAATCTTTGCAATACAATTTCAAATTTCTACCCCATACGTAATACACTTATAGCCACCGTATACTCTTGCAATACACTTTGGGGTAATTTCAATACAATTTCTACCCATTACACATTCAAGTTGCAATACAATGCCCTTCTCTTGCAATACACTTGAACCCCCAGCAGCTCAATCTTGCAATACAATACCTCCAAATTAATTGTGAAGCATCATTGCAATACACCTTCTTGTATTTCAATACAATCCTAGCCTGCCTTCTCTCTCTTTCTCACAATACAAAAAAATTGTACAGAATACAATTTTTCACTACAATCGCTTCCAAATTCTTCACTCTGCAATACACCAGAAGATCTGCAATACAAAAAAAAATTCCAGCCAAACCAAGCGCCAGTTGCAATACAATCCAGCCTTACAATACAAAAATTTTTTTTCACAATATTATTTGGGCAGTAGCCCAAAAACGGTTCTCTGCATCAATTTTTTTTTTTTTTTGCCTATTTTTTTTTTCTCATTTTCCAGAATACCAAATAAATTTATAAAAATTTATTTTCATTCATTTTCTTTAGTTTTACACACTACTAAAACCTTAGAAAATGATTTTCTTTAATTTCATTTCATTTTTCCTCTTCCGTAACACCGGAAGATACTTCAAAATACATTCATCCATTAAATTTATCAAAATTTATTTATTTTTTTATTTTCTTGGACACTCAAATAAATTTATAAAAATTTATTTTCTTCACTTTTCTTCAATTTCACACCTTGTAAAATCCTAGAAAATTATTTTCTCCTCCTCTTAACCAAATAAATTTATCAAATTTATTTTCTTTGCTTTAAAATTTCTTCTCATTTTCCAACAATCCAAATATATTTAGTAAAATTTATTTTATTTAATTTTCTTCAGTTTTACACTGTAAAACCTTAAAAATTAAATTTCTTCACCTTTAAACCAAATAAATTTATTCCAATTTATTTTATTTCTTCTTTTTGTTCCAGTTTTGTACACAGTACACTCCAAATATTTTTCTAAAATATTTCCTTAACTCATCCATGTGCTAATCACTAAGCACACAACATTATAACACATTACAAACCATGTTATAAACATCATTCACAAAACATACAACCTTATGTTATACACGCAATCACACACCAAACACGAACACCATGCATGCAAAGGTTCTATTCTGATTTTCCTAGGGTAACTTTGGCTACCTAAACTCAACATCAAACCACACCTAGTGGTATGCCTATGTCTCAAAGACTATGGCCTAAGCTCAAATCCCCAAGCCCCAGTAGCCGCACTCCAAGCTCGATACTGCCGTGACGCCCGATCCCAGTCCGTTTGATCACCCACAACCTTGGTGAATATAGTTAAGTGGATGCCCGTTACCCGACGCCACTCGTAAAAAATCGAGCGTAGTCTCCTTGTAATGAGCTTACCCAAATACAATGCTTGTATAAAACTTGCATTTACCTGTCCCAAACAGTCCAATATATGCATATATATATCCAATACGCTGGGGCCCATAAAATGCGACTTCAATATACATGTCAACTATGAATCCAACTATATACCAATAGTTACAAGAGTTAATATGTTTTTATTTTATACAATACATACATTAAACTTAAAAGTTCTAATACATGTATACATCAAAGCCACAACCCTGGGCTTTTCTAACCCGGTCTCTAGGATCGAGCCACCCCCGCACGCTCCTCAGACTTGTTATAAAAAAGGAGTCCGACGACCGGGTGAGCTAAAGCCTCGCAGGAGAATCCGCCTGCTGGCTACCCACCACCTGCGCAGTGCAATTGTTCCAAAAGTAAACACACATTCAAGCAAATGCATGATCCTATCAATGTCTACATGACCAACTCACCCAGTCCTCACCGACCCTCCCACACCCGCCTAAGCCTCATATGAGAATTATTGTTTTATTAGTGGACTACCCTCCGATGTATATATATATATATATATATATATATATATATATATATATATATATATATATCAATTTACCCGACGATTGATATATTATTTTTCGTGACTACCTCCATGAATATCAATCGGGCCGCCCGACGATTGATATTTTAAATTCCGACTACCCTCCGATAATTAATGCTTTTAAACAACCCTCCGAACCGTTTTCTCTAGACTCATCTCATGCACTCACTCCTATAACTTGTGGTGTTCCAAGCAGTATATGGAAATGCATAATGCTGGCCTAATACGCCTAATCACGATGCAAATATATATAAACATGAATATACTGCATAATTCAAACCACACAACTGTTATGTAATTTTACAACTCATACATCAAAATTAGCTCACTTGGGCTATCGATCAAACACGAGCAATTTAATTCTAAATCAATACCGCCAACACATATTCACACAAAAATATATTTTGTGTCACTATTCCTATGAATGAAAAAACCTAGGTTTTACTGCTCAAACACAATATCCATTCATCAAGGTTCACTTAGTGAACCCTGCTCTACGCCATTTCGACTGCCCAAATCAATCCATGATTTATCACAAAAACAAAACATTCAACCATCCAATCACGTCAAGGTAAATATGGTCGCTACATTCGATTTCAAAATTAATATCAATTCGGGTCCCATGGCCTGGCATCGATCGGGACAGCCGCTCAAGGCCTCAATCAACCCAATACATAATTTATGGAACCATTAATCACACATTCAACCCAAACAGTCCGTAGAACAGAATACGGACTGTCCGTGGGTCTAAAATCCAAACATTTCGATTCCAAGGCCTGAACCGATCAACGCTCTCACGGCCTCATTCGACCCAAACATTTGCAAAGTATTTAAAAGATGGAATAAAACCTGCGTAGGGAGAAAACCCTCTACCCCTGAGTTTGAGGAAACTCCTAAATTCAGTACCCACGCCGAAGCCCTCTACGCGTAGAGCAGCCTCCTCTGTCCTCGAAGACCGCGACGGCTTGATCGGCCTGTGATTTTTAGAGAGAAGCTTGAGGTTCACTCTCTAAAACCCAAAAGAAAATTGCTACTGCATCTTCCCCTGCACATTTCACTTTTTTGCTCTTTAGTTTAAGTGGAGAAGACAAGCCATGTACCCTATTTTGTCTTCTAGTGACTTAAACTTCTCTTTCCAAAATGACCTTTGTGGTCCCTTGATTTCAGATTTGATATTCGGGCACTATCTCTGGCTGGTCCATTTTCATCATTTCTTATACTCATACCACTTATGTGGTATGATTAACGAGTTATATGTAATTTCGTCGCATCGAAATTAGTTCTATGCGACCGAACCGCGATGTCTCAAAAACGCGTTTGACTCCGACCGCCTCGTGACCGACGAAATTTTACGCGGCAGCTAGATTTCACGAGACAATTCCAACGGTGCAATCCGTTTTTTCATCCGAGATCTAGAGAATTAATTCAAAAATTTTAACCGAAATCACAATTTTGAAATCAAAATTACGATTTTACCATTTTCTTAAATTGAATTTCTGCCTTACAAGATCGTGAAGGGCAACTACACGGATACGTTGTATCAAAGCTAAGAATACATCAACCTAAAATCTTGCCAAGTATTGGCCAAAGAAAGTACATCAAAAGCTTTAAACATAGAGTTAAAAATTGGGAACTAAAATATCAAACCTCACGCTGAAAAACAGTGGGAACCACCACTACCTTCCTGATCCTACCCCAAGAATTTTCCTTCAAGGAGGAAGTGCTTAGCCGCCATCCTCCGTTGTCATCTCGGGGTGGGTGTTTGGCAACCCAGAAAGTGAGAGAAAGAGGAGAGAGAAGAGAGAAAATGAGGGCCAAAAACAGGGGCCCGTAACTGCTTCCTTCCAAAAATTAAAACTTAGGTCAACAGTGTTTTACAATGGCTTATATAGCCTTACAAACATGTGAAATACCAAAATAACCAAACTAGAATAATTAAGGAAGTGGAGGGTAAAACGAGAAAACCAAAAAACGAAATCGCTTGGATAAAAAAACAAAAGAAAATTTCTCGTGACACAATGATTTTCGCTATCATAATAAATTCATTATCATAGCAAAAATACGCATAGCAAAATTGAAATTTCGCGCATGCACAAGATTAAGATAGCGAAATTCCTCGCTATGATAGCCAAATTTCGCCACTGGGCGAGCGGCACCTTTGTCAATGCCCTGCTAATGGCTCCATCGTCAGCGCCACTATTCCCATCAGACCGCTCCATTTCTTCAAGCTTTGATATTCTTCTGGCCCCGCTTGTCAAATTGATAGAAAACCATATGAAATTGATGAAATCGACCGATTTGGTTATGATTGGATTGACACGATAATTTGGCTTCGAATTCCTCGTAAAATTACAAAAACAGCCTCGAATGCAATCGGCATTAGGACCCGAATATGTCAATCAAGCAATTATAACAATTAAGACACAAAAGTCAGCCAAAACCTATTAAAAATGTGTTTCAAAATAAAGACTTTCGCGACTAATCATCATCTTTCCAGACTAACCATAGCACACAACACCCATAACCCTCCAATTTATGACGAATTCCCAGAGGAGTCTCTACTCACTGTGGAGAGTGCTCCTTGGTTTGCCCACATTACCAACTTTTTAGTAACAGGGGAGTTGCCAACATAATGGAAAGTACAGGACAAGAAGTTCTGCCATGCAAAAGTCCACTCCTACTATTGGGAAGAACCCTATTTGTTCAAATATTGTGTTGATCAAATAATCAGAAAGTGTGTGCCTAAGGAGAACAACTGGTGGGATACTCACCATCACCATGACAAAGGCTCGTGGAGGTCATTTCGCCTTCCCGTAAAACAAGAATGAAGGTGTCAGCAGTGTGCTCTATCAGCCGCCTTTGTTTAAGGATGCCTATACCATGTAACATGCGGGAGAATAAGCAGAAAGAAAATTTCATCGCCATATGATGCCAACGAACCCTACTCCGTTGTTAAGTTATTTGACATTCGGGGGCACGACGCACGGACCATTTTCTATTTCTTTCTGATATACTTTCACACCCTCACGGGAGTTGACTATGTGTCAAAGTGGGTCAAGCAAAGGCCGTAGAGCACAGACCACAAGACCGTATTGAAATTCTAAAGGAGAAACATTTTCTCTCTGCATTCGGAGTCTCTAGCCATAATCAGCGATGGAGGTCTTCACATTAACAAACCTTTGAGAATCTCCTATCCAAGCACGTGTCACACAAAAGTGGCCACCCCTTATCATCCTCAGACCAGTGGCCAAGTAGAGCTAGCCAACAGGGAAATGAAGACTATATTGATGAAAGTGGTGAACTTAAATAGGAAGGATTGATCTCCTGCTTTCGATTCCGCGGGCATACTGCACAAAGATACAAGACCATCCTTGAATGTCCCCTATCGCCTAGTTTGCAAGGCATGCCACCCGCCCCTCGCGGGAAATTGAATATAAGGCGTGGTGGGCACAAAATTTTGAATATGGATAATGGAAAGAGTCGGCCTTAAAAAGACTCCTCGATCCCAATGAGTTGTAAGAGCTTAGAATGTACGCCTACTTCAATCTCGAAAATTACGAAGGACAAATTAAAGAAGTGGCATGATCAGCTCATAACCCGGAAGAACTTCAATAAGGGGGACCAAGTCCTACTCTAAGACTCCAACAGGCAAGCTCAAATCAAGATGGATTGGACCATTCATCATTCATCAAGCATACCCCAATGGTTCAAGAGGACTCGCTTCAACCCAAATGATAAAGTGTTCAAGGCCAATGACGTAGAGTGAAGCTCCTATGTCGCATAAAGACATCGTTGCATGTGGAGGAGATTCTCCTCTTGGACCCCCCATAAGACCCTAAGGCTACACATTTGGGAGTGGCTTCTGCAGTATCTCATAGGTCACTAATTTAATTGCTTAGTTTTGTTTAAGTTTCAATTTTGTTAATAATCTTGTCAGGATCGCTTATTTGGCTCGTTATCTCAGATCGGGTACCGCAGCAAAGACGCCCACTCCTTCCAGCCAGCATTCTCAGCCTGTCTAAGCTTCGAGGACGATTCTTCACGCCCAATCGACCGAGAGGTACCACTTCCTCCACTAACTTTTCGATCTACACCCTATCAAGCGGACAATGGCATACTGTCAGCGGGGGAGTTAGCGCTGAAGTGATGTTCATACTACGATTTCTTACTGCTTTAGACACCTACTCCTCAAGCAGTTTCCATTTTTTGTATGTTAATGGCTTGCTGCATTCTTCATTTTGAAAAAGCTGAAAATTTTGTGAAATGCACCGTTATATGTATCATACAACTCCATTTTGCTACACTTTTGCAAATCAATTTTTTTAGCCCTTAAATTTTTTTTTGCGGATTCGCTTCCGTAGTTGAAAAGTTGAAGCACCGTTTGATACCATAATGCTAGAATAGTTCCATGCATGATTACAGATGGTTAGCTGAAGTCCCCTCGAGGTCTCAACTCCTTTTCATCCACCTTAGCTAACCACACACTGCACGTCGGGCTGGCCAATAAATGGGTGCAAAAGATACCTTTTTTACTTTGCAAAACCGGCCTTAACTTCGTTGACCGCCTATAATAGGTTAAGGTTCCCCATGAGTGAAGACGAATGAAGTCTTCCAATATAAAAAGAAAAAGAAAGAGAAAAAGAAAAAGAAAAAGAAAAATAAATTAGAAAAGCCGCGACGCTTTGCCTTGAAACCCGAGCACGGTCCGAGGGGTCTACGACGAAAGCCTTTAAAGCCTGGTGCCCTAAACCAACTGGTTGGGAGCCACCGACTTAGTGCTCGCTACATGGGTGGATGGGTGGAGTTTAGCGAGTTTTAGGTGCTGGATTCTCGAAATCATTCGAAGTCCGAGTTGACACCCATGTAGCCTGCGGGTCATCCTTTCGACTTGATGCCCTAAACCTTAGTCAGTTGGGAGTCATCAGGATCCTCGCTTACACGGACTTTGGTGAAGTCGACTCTCGCATTGCACCCTTACAATACAATAGAAGTGTGAAATAAGAGTGGAACCGGATCTATTTAGGTCGGGTGAGTCGCCGGCTGCATCGCAGCTCGTTGACGTGTAAGAGTAGCTTAGTAGCTTATTGGTAAAAACTGATCACCTAAACACTTAGATTTTCGGAGGAAGTTCAAAGCTGGATTCTGGAATGGACACACGCTCTAAAACTCGTCCCGTATGGCACTTATCTCCCAAGCCGGTTTTTTACAGCAGAGTCCCAAGTTTTCATACGAGGGTAAGGCATTACTTATACACACACACTTTTTGAACAAACAACTTTTTGCATACATAGCCTCGCATGATCTTCCTTCTTTATCATTGCTAAGTGACTAGCAATGCGCCATTGGGGGAGGATTAAGCACTCCAACAAGGCTACTTTGAGTCTCGTTTATTGCGTTTTAAGAACTTTTTTATGTACTAATCAAATCTTAAATAACTAAATTGATAATATCGAGGTCTCCACTTTGCTAATGACGTACATTTTAGAAGCATTTTTAGTAGTTTTGCAGCCAACACTCATTATCTTCAATCCGATTCAAACACGATGAACCTGAGCGACCGAAGATGATCGAATCGTAGGAGATTTGAGCAAAAATGCTGAAAGAGTTAAGGCAAGGAATGATGGTGGTTGGCGGGGTACCGCAACTCGCAAATTTCGCAACACCGCCTCCCGCACTCTTATTGTTGGATCTGCGGGTTTTGTACCAATCTACCCTTGATGTAATTTTGATTCCTTTGCACATTTTTGTAATTTCCTTGATACTGAGCACCTCAAGTATAAGCCTCGCCTCGCTTGTAACATCAATCAACACTCACCATCAATCACCAATAAAATTAGGCACCTAAGTTTCTCCTTGTGGCTACTGATTTTCTCTCCTTCCTTCATTTTCTTGCATTTTCTTGGTAGCCAAACACCCCTTGATGATGACAAATCAAGGGATGTTCGGCTAAAAACCCCTCATCCTTGAAAGGGAAGGCCACTGGGTGCTAGTTTTGAGGTAAGTTGGATGTTCTCTTGCTTTTCATGTAAGCATTTATGGGTATTTGCGTTCCTGCTTCTCACCTTAGGTTAAAATCTCCTAGGCATGCCCTCACTAACGTGTATTTGGCAAGCTTTTTGGATTCAATGGATACTTATCACTAGATCCATTGATACCCAGTTAGCTGTCTCCTATTAGTTATTGAAGGGTAGGGTTAGGAAGCGTGTTCTTACCCTCTGGGAGCCCATATACCCTTCTGTGAATGTCAGTTTCTTTCTCAAAAAAAATAAAAATTTGTGTGGTTTAGGTTTTAAAGCTAAATGAAGATCCGTTTCGGGAAATGACTATAGGTCATCCTCCCCAACGCGAGGAAAAAGACCTGAGGACATGTTGGATGCCCTAGAACCCTAACCCAGTGGCCCGAGACTTCAAGGAGTTCTCTTCCGAATTTTATTTCGATTTATTTCCAGTTCTCAACCACTCTCACACATTGTTTTTACACAAATCCAAAATCCAAAGAGTAAACACCATTTTCAATCCATCAGAATCCTTCTCTCACTAAGAAAACTCATCCTCGTGTTCGACCAGACCACTATATCAAGAAGAGCTTGGCTACTTCATGAAGAGGAACCCTAGATATAAATTTTGTCGAGTCTTAAATACCCACTCGCCTAAACGAATCAAATGGAGCCGTTGCCGGATGCAGGCCCTAGTGCGAAAAAGAAGTCATGGAAACTTGTGATCCGCCATCACAAGCATTAGTGAATTCTCATTTCTTTATTTTACCATTTTTCCCATTTGCGCCTCACTACAGGAATTTGGAGTTTCAGACTGCTCATACGTATTTTCCCTGCTTTTATTTTAACTAACAACAACCTTTTGCAGCCTTGTTTTGCTGGTTTCTCAAGCTGTTGGTGTTTGCGGTTCATAGCAAACTGACTCTCGTGCGGGGACGTAAAAACACCGCAGTAAAATTGAAAGGCTTAGTTTGCACAAAGAACTTCGTATCGGAGCCCCACCAAGAGCAGAGCCAACAGGGGTTCAAAGGAGCCAAATGCCTGCTGTGTCAATGAGGGATCACATAGACACCTACCAAGGGTGAGCGCACCTCATGCATTATACCCCCTACAGAGGAAGTGGCAAAAAAGTAGTGCCTTATCTAGTTCCCTCAAGCCCTAACTTTTCATGGTATGGAAAACGAAAATCCATACACACACATCCGGGACTTCAATTACTGGCCGGGTGCATACTGACTTGTACCAAGGCCTAGTAGAGAGGATTGAAAGAAAAATGGAGGGTTGGAAAACCAAGCACCTCTCTTTGGCAAGAAGGAACGTCCTATCCCTTAGCATTCTATGCAATCAACCCTCTTGCCAGTGATCCTTTGCAACAAGATTGATAAGATGATAAGATCCATTTTATGGGGTGGCTCGAAAGGAAAAAGAAGGATTCACTTGGCAAGCTGGGAGGCGGTGACTAAGGACAAAGAACATGGAGGGCTCAACATCAAATGCATGCACAACATGAACTTAGCCTTTATGACTAAATTAATGGCCTGCGGCCTAGCCCGCCGGCCCTGGTGGTCGCCAGAAATTTACGACGAGAAGCAACCCAAACCCATCTTCCATATTAAAATCGAGCAGGGCACTACCTAGGACGGAACACGCGAGGCCCATCTATGAAAGTCGGGTGTCCTCCCGCAGGCCACCGCGCAAATTTCGCTCCAAAGGTCTAAGTCCCTAGGCCGCCATCCTCCCCGCTAATGCAAGCTCTGCTATGGATGAACGGATAAAGGGAAAATGTAAAATTTATTTACGAATTTCCTAGTTTCCAAATCTCTTACATCTCGGAAGGTTAATCCTTGATAAGGAAGAACTAGTCTTTGATAAGGAAAAAGAGATTTCGTTCCTAAAAAGGGCGAGATTCTTCCAAGGTTATGAGGCAGCAGGGATTCGTGAACCGCTTCTATAAATCAAGAGGATTCATGATGAAAAGGTATGCAATCCCTACTAATAAACTTCTTTCTTCTCTTCGTGTTTTTGGCAACTCAATCATCAAAAAGAGGTGAGGTCGCACTACCGCCATCGGATCGCCTTTGCTTGGTAAGTTGACATCGCACTGACGATGCCCTGCAGGATCGTGATTATCAAGGTAATAACAATTGACGGTTTCGTTTCCACTTTCTCCAATTGACTCCTTCTTTCGTTTTTTTTTCCTTATTCTTTTATTTGCCTGTAGAATGGCAAGAGATTACGAAGAGATTTCAAAGAGTCGTGATAGGCATTGAGGGTGACTCGAGACGCCTCATTGCAAGCACCTAATCACGCTTTTACAGGTAGAGGAACTGAGTTCAGACACCAGTTCCCGCCGAAATCGCCTAGAGATGCCGACGGGCTCGACCACTTCCACTGAAGGAGGTAGACAACGCCGGCCTACTTCACCCGAGAACACCGCCATGTGGTTTGCTTACTTAGTTGGCTGGTGAAGGCAGACTTCTACCTAGGCACCTCCCCGTGATTTGTACATCTGAATGCTCTTCTGATTCTAAACTGTCAGAGGTGCGTGACTCTACCAAAATGGACATCTCGTTGGTAGAGATATGTTTCATTTACACTTTGAAGCTTGGATCGGGGTCCACCTATCTATGTTGGCCCATAGTCCTCGGCTGCAATTTGTAACCAGGCTCCTTGACTCCCCCAAAACAGAGATGAAAAGGGTTGTGTTGGTTAAGGGCCCGTGGCACGCGATGCCCGACTCTTCAGGGCTACCTTTTTATATGAATTACCCCTTCATTCCAGTATCGTTTAGTTTTACGTAGCTTATGTTTGTCTAGGCAATCTTATCTATTGACATGCCTCAATTTCTTTTGATGATTCATAGGTAGGCGCAAGCGAAGCCGACTGGTTAATTAGGTGGAGAAGGCAAGACTAGACCGCATCAGCCGACTGCTTGAGATCACAGGGAGGGAGCGTAACCACAAGCTCCTTCTATCTATGAGGAAACTTACAGGAGTTGGGCGCTAGTCCTTTCCCATACATAGTGCCCATTCTTCCCCATCCACTACTCGCCGAACTTTGAAGGACGAGCATTTCGTCCTCGCAGATCTCCTGATGTTGATACCGGGGAGCTCTTCGCAAGCTTCCGCTCCAAAACCGCTTATTCATCCAGACTACCTACCCTTGTCCACGCAAGATCCCAAGCATACCTAGTTGCTTTTGGTTGGGCGAGATTCACAACATGCCCCCCATGCGATGAGGAAGAAGAAAAAGAAGACTATACAAGAAAAGGCTGCCTGTGCGGGATTGGAAGGGTTCGTAGACTAGACAGATCCGACAGTCAACGAGTCGGTTGAAGAAAGAGAGGTTGAGATGTCTAGCCTCGCCACTGGAATTGTTGTGTGGATGCGTAAACGAGCCACCAGCACTCAAGAGGAGACTACCCCTAGCTCTGAGGGTCCAGACGGCAAACGCCTTAAACAATCCGGGTCTCGATGAGGGGTTCAGTCAAATTTCACGATTTATAAATTCTCTAGAGCGAGCCCCGTGTCCCGTCGGCATTGAACGTGACGCTTGAGGTGCCTCCCAGGAGGCTTATGCGCTGCTAGAGAATGGGGCTCTAGCCAAGGTGCCCCCTCTTGACGACGAGATTGCAAACGAGGCCCCGGTGGCGGCGCGCTTCGTCTTCCGGCCACTGGCATTTTTAGTCTCGCACCTTCTAGAGCTTGGAGAACAAGGCCACCTGACAAGATGATCCTTGGCTCGTACGTCAAGCCACCGGATCGAGTCGCCTCCAAATACGTGCTGCTTCAAGACTGACGTAGCTGCCCGCCGCTTGTTAAAAATGCAACCCTTTCAACAAGAGGGATTATTCAATCGCACACATGCACGATCTCTACCCCCTTTGCCTCCACGTCTCGATGGTGGCTCATTTTGAGGAGTACTCCATCTCTTTTCCCAACTACCTGGATAAAGGGTCCAATTGGCGTGTGGCCAAAGACAGGATGCATATCGCAATCACGACTTCAATGAGACAACCTGAGTCAGGTGTGGCCTCGACTCTTTGAGCACGTGTTTTGCGTTGTTATTTCTTGACCCTTTTATGTAACAGTCGCCACCGCTGCTCGAACATGGCTCGCCAAAGATAGGAGCTTCGTGTTGTCGAGGACGAGAAGCTATGGCTCTATGTCAGTCCACACTTCTACATCGAGCCCAGAGGAATCTTTGAGCAAGGCCAAGTCCTAGTCTAGACACTAGAAAAGAAAGGCTAAGGAGGGCACTGAGAAGACCACAAGTGTGGAGAAAAAGAGAGACAAGGCTAAGGAGTTGTGTAGCTTGTTACCGTTGCAGCTGACGACACAAAAGCAAAGGCGGAGGGTGACCTAGCTAGGGTACAACATGTGCTGGAGGCCGAGGAGGAAACCAGGGCGGTAGTGGAAGAGGCCAGGAGTAAGGCTAAGGCTAAGGAAACCTGCCTGGAGGTTAAGTGGACGTCTCTCCTGTTGCAGATCGAGACGGCCAAGGACAAAGTTTCCTCTCTCTACTCCCTAGTCAGCAAAGACAAGGAGGCCATGGAGGAGGATTACTAGAAGGCCTCACATTGGCTTTGCCTATACGGCTGATGTTGTGTTTTCAAACAATATTTATGGAGGACTAACTAGTGGCTCCCGATGGTATGCCCACCATTCGACCATACGCCTAAGTCTCATAAGCCCTAAGTACCCCAAATTCTAGCAATTGGGACATGATGGGGCTGAGGTGCACCAAGCAGGCGGCCAAGGAACCCGAGGAATACTTCCAAGCGCCCGACCAGAGCTAATTCAAATCCTCCCTATTTTCTCTTTCTTTTTAAGATTTATGTAAGGGGCATCGTTTGGCTGCCATAACATACTTTTTTGTAATCACATACTCTAATTAATGGCACATTGTTAATGAAATACGCTTTCTGGTACTCTTATACACTAAACTTTTATTATTTCCCGTCCTTTTTACCAATATCGGCTAGGATAGTTAATTCCTTTATAGAGCCACGAGCCTGGCTCTCTAAAAGTTCTAGCATGCTTATAGCCATAGGCCTGGTCTTATGTAAGTGCCCACAAGCTTAGAGCCACTAGTCTAGCCTTATGAAAGTGCCATCAGGCTTAGAGCCACAAGTCTAGTATTTTGAAATTGTCAGCAGGCTTTGAGCCATAAGTTTGGTCTTTGAAAGTGCCAACAAGCTTAGAGCCACAACTCTGGTCTTTTGAAACTGGGGGTTACTCAAAAAATTAAAGTAAATATAATGCCTTTAAAGAACACCCGATTGGTCATATGCCAAAGACTGAAAGAAAATATTATAAAGGAAATTTTATTGATAACCCCCTTAAAGAAAACTTTATTGATAATACCTTTTAAGGTGCATAGCGTTCCACATTATGGGCAATGGTGGCCCGTCTAGTTTATTTAATGCATACGACCTAGCTGGCCCTACTCTTACAATCACGTATGACCCCTCCAAATTTGGTTGGAATTTTCCAGCCGTCCATTTAGCCGTGTTTTCAAAGACTTTTCTCAAGACTAGATCCCCAGCTCGGAATGCACGCGGCTTTATACGCTTATTGTATAAGTTTTCCATCCTTTGTTGGTAAGATGCTATATGTATAGCGGCTACTTCCGAGAGTTCATCTACCATATCAAGGTCCGTGGAGATGGCTTTAGCTTTAGCCATTCTAAGAACCTTAGTTCGAAGCGTGGGCATCCCGATTTCTGTAAAAAGAATGGCCTCCATACCATAGGTGAGGGTAAATGGTGAAACTCCAGTCGGCTTTCGGCTAGTTGTTCTATAGGCCCAAAGGACTCCAGATAGCTCATCCACCCATTTTCCCCTAGCCGAATGCAGACGCTTTTTCAAAGCCGTTAAGAGAGTTTTGTTGGATGCTTCTGCCTGGCCATTACTCTGCAGTTACCGTGGGGTTGAGTGCAAATTTTTTATTTTAAGCTCATGGTAGAAGTTTTGTATACTTTTCTGTCAAATTATGGCCCATTATCAGTTATGATCAACTAAAGTATTCCGAATCGGCAGACAATATTCTTCCACACAAACTGGGTGACGTCCTTGTCTTTTATAGAAGTGAAGGCTTCAGCTTCTATCCATTTGCTAAAGTAGTCGGTGGCAACCAACAACAACTTGTTTTGAGCTGGGCGGTAGGTAGTGGTTCGACTATATCAATTCCCCACTGAGCAAAGGGCCAAGGGCTTGTGATGGAGGCTAGGTCTTGTGTTGGCACCCTCGATACGGGAGCTTGCCGTTGGCAGCGGTGATGAGTCCTAAACTCATCTATTTTTAATCCATTTTTCTTGCATATTTTTAGCAGTTAAGATATATTTTAATGCTAAATTATGGAATATTTACCAACTTCGTGTTTTGCAGGTTTTTATTGAAAAATAGATAATTCCAACAAGAAAAGAAGAAAGAAAGTGGCCAAGGAATAACTCTCTGTCGCGACATGGTTTTTTAATGTCGCGACATAATCTTAAGGGAATCAACAAAGCTATGTCACAACCAGTAGCTTTATGTCGCAACAAAGTTCAGGCTGAACTCAGGGAAGAAACAAAACTTTGTCGGGAAAAAGAATTTTTCTATCGCGACACTGCTGAAGAAGTGTGTGAAGAAGACTGCATAACACTTCCCGAATTGCCGACATTGATCAAGTGCAAGCGGTAAATGAACTTTTCGGGCGATAATCCTTACACTATCGTAACATAAAGGAATGAAGATAGCATATGAACCATGTCGCAAATAAAAGACTAATTTCATCGCTGATGCAGTATGGTGCAAGTTATAAATACGTCGCCTTGCACAAGTAGGACTAGCTTAAGGAAGGCTGATTTCTCACAGAACAAAGAGGTCCTCCGCCGCGACATAAAATCTCGTGAGCTCACAATAAAGGCAACAAGACTTTACTCCATTAAAGAAGTTTTCGCCGCGGAAAAACACAACATGAGGTTGAGGTGAACTCGCCAGGATAAAGAAATTCGCACAACAAGAAGTTGAAAAGCAATACAAGAAGTTTTATGTTGCGACATAATGAATAAATCGGGTTGATTCCTAATATGATAAAGAAGTTTTCGCTTTACAATAAAGCTACGGAGTAATAGAATTCAATCGCGATAAAAGAAAATTATGTCGTGATAAAAAATGAAAGAGAACTAAGATAAGCCAAGAAAAGTTTGTCGCAACAAAGATTTTTATGTTGCAACAAATAGTTAGCCAGCGACAAGGATTAGAGAAGAAATTATGTCGCGATAAAAGGAAACCTTGTCGACAAAGTTGTTGAGTAACCACAGAAAGAATGTCGCGACATAGAAAACTTTATCACGACAAAGTAGAAAAGTTGAAGGTAAAAATGTTTGTCGCGACATCTTAAGAATCTGTCGCGACACAGAATTTAGTCTCAGTAGTGTAAGCCAACCAGATTGTGTCACGATAGAAGAAAATTATGTCATGACAAAAGACGAAGAGGAGAGAACAAAAGATTGGTCACGAAAAAAAAAAGTATGTCGCGATAGTTTTCAAAAGCAAAAAATTATGAGAAGCTGGTTGCAACAAATTTTATGTTGTGACACAAGACACTCCTGTCACGACAAGAACCAAACTGTTGCATCAAAACTATGTCATGACACTATCAAAGTCTGTCACGACAAAATCCAAGAAAAAGCTCAGAAAACCTATCGCGACAGAAACTTCAGGCTACGACATAAGCTAAGGGACAAGGACTAAAACTCTGTCTCGATAAAGCGACCAATTTGGGCCATAATTTTTGGGGATCCACAAAGTAGTTTTGAAGTGCGGCTCATCATTGGAAAGCTCCATAAATGGGACGCATCTAGGGCATCGCGGAGTTCTTTCCGCAAATCCAGGACTTCTAGGTAGCTGGAGAATTTTTGTATATTATTTTTCTTTTATTTTTTTATTTCCTTTTTAGTAGATTTTGTTTTAGCGTAGTTTTTAGTTAGTTTTCTATTTATGTTCTGAAGTTTAGTAATGAACTGATGTGCAGCTTCGAGTTGGAATCTATTGTAAAATTTTCTCTCTCACTATTGTTTTGCTTTAAATGGATTTTGAAAATTTTATTTCAAGCTGCTTTACAATACGTGAATTTTTCCCGATCATTAGTTTAGCTGATATGTGTGAAATCCAAGCTTTGAAAGATTGAGCTCCCTAGGAATAAGTCGATGGTGATTGTTATTTTTTGCACAAAGTGGAAGAACTGAGAGAAATTTTAATGATTTGATAGATATTTTGAACTTAACTATTCCAAGTACTAGTACCGTGTACCCAAAAACAAAGGACTGTATCTTGCTCGGATTTCCAGGAGGCCCTCTATGTGACACATAGATGGAGAATCCTAAGGGTATGAAGCAGTTCCTTGTGGGTATGGTAGACTAATACTTTGGAACTAATGAACTCTAAAATATTTCCCAAACAGATCACTAACGTACTATCAGGTGCGGATAGTTGATGAAGCACGCCTTAATCGCTTAGAGGTTTCTCCCTCTTCGATGAAATGATTCTCGATCCCATGTCGCATAGATCTAATCAAAGAGTATGGAGAATTTCATCAGCATTTTCGAAGGATGAGGTGCCATTTAAATTCGGAGAAGGCTTGCAATATCCCGTCTATGTGGGCAAGAATTTCCTTCACCCTAAGATTTCGGTGTGAAGATCAGAAAGGAAAAATACCTGCATCTTAGAAAGAGGATTATATCTTACAAGTAACTAATTAGACCCATGATTTCCGGAAGGAACATGAATCTCGACTAGTGAAATGTATGGGGCTAAGGAGAAATCCAAACTATACTACAATGCATCTTTGACAAATTCAACTTTCTAACTAATGGCTTAGCTATGACTCAAAATGATGTAGAAATTGACAATTATTCATTGTTCTATTTCCCAGTGTTATCTCACTCAGTGAACTCTCAAATCCACTTTTGTTAAATTCTTTATGTATACTAGTGAAATAATTTTAGTATTACTTTATTAATTCTCTCATCATTTTAACATTGGAGTTCAAATAGTAAGGATCTTGAGTAGCTCGGGGTAGTTAATCTTGATTTATCATCAATCCTGTGGGAATGATATCTGACTTAAAAACTAATTTTTATTACTTGTATGACTCCGTAATTCTGCAATGATTTAGACCAAACTCACTTTTAATGAATCCATTTACAAAAAAGGATAAAACACATATTTTAATCAAAATTAGTCATCAACAAGCTTTCGCGATGTCGTCGGGACTTTAGTTATTCGCAAAGCCATGCTAATTACTTGGTAAAATTTGGTCTATACAAAATCAGTCAACAAGCTTTAGCTGCTGTCGGTGACTTTAGTTGGTCTTGGCAACAGCACTACTTGCAAAATTTGCCCATACAAAATCAACAACAAGTTTTTCATACTGCCAGTGATCGATTGATGAATTTAAAGACTGGTTATTCTAACTAAAGAGAGAATTACTAATTTGACATTTTTCTTTATTCTTATGATAAATTTCCTAAAAATAAATAAATCACAAAATTAGTTTAATAGCGTGAGTCGATTAAGCTTACTAAAAATTCTATGAGCTTAAACGGATATAACTGCTTCCCCATGTGACGACTTGATCTCAAGCAGTGTTTCTATTTCAAGAAGGTTTTAAATGCAATGTAAAACCGTATGTATTTGTTACCTTTAGATACAAAATTTGAGAAACACCGAGAATTCAGAAAAGATAAGGCCAATCATAAATATGGCAAATCAAAGAGAAAGATTACAACCTATTCCAAAAGAAGAAGAAGCAGATATACCTCAAAGGAAAATGAAGATGGAGGACTTTTTTAGAGGCCTCATATCTGCTGTGAGTATCAGAGACAAACTTGCAATATAGAAGCCAACAATTTTGAACTCAGCTTTACTCTGAACACAATGGTATTGTGCAAAGATCGCCTCATCGGGCATCCTAAATAAGACTCCCAATGAACATATGGAAGATTTTATGAAAATGGCTAACACAACTGTTTCGAATGGGGTGAAACCAAAAGTGATCAAAGGCAGATCCTTCCCTTTTCATTGAGAGATGTGGCGAAGAATTTGTTTAAGTCATCGTCTGCTAGATCGTTGACAAACTGGGAAGAATCGTGGAGGCCTATATGAGATATTTTTCCTCCAAACTCGACTTCTTAAATGAGAGAAATCATAGTCTTCAAACAAGGAGGATGAAAGTCTCTACAATGGCTGAGATATACAAGAGACTAATACTAAAAAGATACCCTATGCATGGAATATATCTGACCACTTAGATGGACATTTTCTACCATTCCATGAATTATGCCTCAAAGGGTAAAATTGATACAGCTGTGGTGCTTTCAAAAGAAAAAGCGGTAAGGAGGTAAGGCAACTAATTGAAGACCTTGCTAAATGCAACTACAAAGCTCCATCTAAAACTGTGAGCAAAGAAGAGACTGAAGTGCTGAGTGTGTAATTGAGCTTAATTCCGATGATCGCTATAGAAGCAAATTTACTTATTAATGAACAAGCTTGGAAACAATGAGAGAAGAATGCGCACGGCACTTGAAGTAGGGATAGTAGATGAAGAAGAAAAAAGAAATAGTGCTGAAGAGGGACTAACCCATGAGGGTCCCTACCAAGTTGAGAAGGCATAGTACCTTAATGCCAATAGGAGCTACACTTTTAAGCCCAACCTCAACTTGCCCACTCACTACACACCAGCACTCAGGAACCATGAGAATTTTTCTCATATGGAGGAGGAGCATAGCAAGTTTAAAGACCTGGACAAAATTTGCACCAATATCATGCCTCACCTGGGTTCCAACAACAATGCAGAGTAGTGCAAGACGTAGAGCACAAAATTATGGGCAGCAGGAGATCTAATTCCTGGCGACTGCATGCTGCTTTCATGTAGGAAAATAAAGAGGTCATAAACATACATGAGCAAAAGTTTGCCGAATAGCTAAAGATTCCGGCAAACAACACAATTGTGTTTTAGGCCAATACCAAAGCTTCTTTGAAGAATTTGGAGATTTAGGTAGGGTAGCTAGCCCTAGCCATGCAAAATCAGTCCAAGGATGCATTCCCAAGTGACACAAGGAAGAATCCAAAGGATTGCATGGTAGTAACTCTAAGAAGTGGCAGAGAACTGGAAGAGAGAAGAAATGAGAAGAAGGAAACTGAGGAAGAGAAACATGCAGAAATTGGAGAAGAATTGAAGCAACATAGTTTAGAAGTTGTTGAAGAAGATAGAACATAAAAAATATAGCAACGGTAGCAAGTTGAAAGTGGGAAACGGCGAAGAAGGGAGAGGTTGTTTCGCATAATCCTCAAGTTCCATTCCGTAGGTCAGCAGAAGGCTAGCCGAAGAGCAATTCTCTCTAGATTCTTGAACATGTTTAAGAAAAAATAGAGATCAATATCCTTTTTCTCGAAGGCATCGACTCAAATGCCTCACTATGCAAAATTCATGAAGGATATATTGAGCAGGTAGAGAAAAATTACGAAGAAGGGTAGTGAGCCTGACAACAAGCAACCTGTAGTGCAATTATCCAGAAGTCTTTACCAGAGAAAATGCAAGATCCAGGCAACTTCACTATACCTTGCAAAATTGGGAATTCTGATATGGTAAAAGCATTATGCGCATTCCCTGAGCCAAAGATCAACTTGATGCCTTTATCCGTGGTTGCAAGATCTCGCCTCAGGTAGCCTATCCACAAACGGTCCTGTGATGGCGCACAAAACCTTTTAGCCAACCTAAGAGCATTCTTGAAGATGTGCTAATCAAAGTGGGAAAGTTCATTTTCCCAATGGACTTTGGAGTTATTGATATAGAATAAGACAAACAAGTCCCACTACCGTTAGGAAGGTCTTTCATAGAAATAGGAGCAGCTTTGATTGATGTGAAGAAATGAGAACTGACTCTCAAGGTTGAGATTTAGGCAAGGCACTTCAATCTCAATCCGCGCCTTGAAACAAATAAAACTTATTAATGTTGATCAGAGATCAGAAATGAAAACCCTACCGGGCCCGAATCGAGCAAACAGATTGTAATTTTCAGAGTTCAATGAATGAGAATGAGATGAATTTCCAATATCTTGAGCATCTTGAAGTTGAATTTATGAACTCCAATTTTAAATTAAAATAGGCAAGACTTCAAGTATGAAGAAAATAGGCATGTAAAAAACCAAGAGTTATGAAGAGAAAGCTATTTATGCAAACCAAGCTCAGGGTTTGATTGTAAACGCCTGCCCCAGAGGGTGTACTTATGTGTAACTGCAGGTCGATATGTGTACCAAGGGCTTCCTTAATTATTTTAGTGCCATAATAGAATTTTTTAAAGTTGTTTTTAAGGGTGAAATTGTAAAGTTTTCAAAGAATTGTGGCACTTTTGCAATTAAGGAAAGTGGAGGGGTGAAAGAACAAATTATGGAATTTCAAAAGGATAATAATAATAATAAATCGCGTAATGGTTCGGGAAGCCTAGGAAAAATTCTCTAGATCTCGATGACTTAAACGGACTACGCCGTTAAATCTGCCTCGCAAAATCTGCGACCCAAAATTCCTCACTCAGATACCAAAATATTTTTATGATTTTCGGTGATAAGTCGCCAAGACTTTGTGGACTAGATTTTTACAAAAATCTCTGGTTAGAAATGACTTTGATCTAAGTTCATTTACAAAGTGAACTAAAAAGAAATAAAAAAATTTCGTGATTAAATGGATCCGAATGAGGTAATAGAAATCATTTATCTAAATACAATAAACATCACACATCATTACAATTATTACATTAATATTATTAAATAATAAATAAAGTCAAATGGGATGACGAAGGATATGTGGAGAGGTGTGGAGGGAGAGAGAGTTTTATTTTTTTTCTTCTTCTTCGCTTCCCGATTTACGTGAATCTGATGATTTTTCTCGCTAAGGCAAAGTCGGGTTTACGCGACGAGAGCCACGCCAGAGGGCAAATTGCCAAAAGTTTAGCATTTCACAAACTCCATAAGGTGTGAATTCTTCCTACTTGAGTTATTTTTAGCTCAAAGGCAATGTAATGGCTTGAAATTTTCTTAGAGCGTGGAAAGTCGGGAATTTCATCCCAAAATTTTTGGATTGAGTTTAGGAATTTTTAGGAATTTTCGGGACTATTTTCTGGACAAATTCCTGGATCGAATTTCGACTATTTTTGAACATTTTTGCCGAAATGTGGATTGTGCCTGGGACAGTCGGATGTAATTTTCGTAAATGCTTTCGTGTTTTTAGATTCTTATGGAAAGCCCTTTAGTCTAGAATCTAACCATATGTCCGTCAATAGCATTTGATACCCATAGTTTCTCAAAAAAATTTAATCAGAGTACCACGGTGCGAATTTTGTGTTGCGCCGACGTGTGTGGTCTAACACATCAAATAGCATAGGATCGCTTTTGAAAAAGCAAAACTGATAGTTTTATGGGGCAATTCATGCAGTAGGGCATTTTAATAATTTCACTCATATTATCAATGTCCTTATCGAATGTGACTGGCACTTAAAGTTTTGTTAAAATCGAAATTCGCTTCGATATAGTCGCTTTGAAAGCCCTTTATATGTTTTATGGTTAAAACGTTGAACTGAGAGCATTTTCGTACTTTGTATGGATTGTGTAGGCGATTTGGAGCATACGACGATAATCTAGCGTGCTTGACAAGAATTGAAAGAAATTAGTCGAGAAAAAGGTGAGTACTCAAAATCATTTTCGAAAATGAAAGTGTTTAAATTACAAATTTGTAAAGTGCTTTGAAAATATAATGTACTTAGTAAAGCTTTTTTTTTTTTACCTCCCACTTGTTATACTCACAGGTACCCCCACTCCTGCACTTAAGAAACACTTAAATGGGTTTAGCAAAACCCCAGATGGCACTGGCCGATGTATCTCTAATGAAAATGGTAGGGTTATGGGACATTATGACTAACTATATTGCCTGGTCGGCAATTGGGAGTTAGATATAGTATATATTTATATAGTGAGTCGGCCCCTGCACATTCGGGGTATATAGATAATTAGCGCGTTGACATAGTACATGGTGATGAGGTGTTGGTTCCAAGGTTCCATCACCGAGCATTTTGGTTCCGAGGTTACATTATGCTTATAGAGATCCCGCCGTGTTCACCGGACCATATTAGACGAGTAGTGTTCCGAGGTTCACTACCGATGTCAGGTGCCTAGGTTCCATGGCATCACGTCTAGGGTATTTCAGAAATGGGCCACAGTGGTTGGTACTTGATTTACAGTATAGCACTTTCAGATATTAACCACCACAAGAAGTAAGAAGAAAAGTATGCCTGGAAATGGGCCAGCAAAGTGGTTGGTACTTGATTTGGCAAAGATAACACTGTGATATTAACCACCACTCAAACAATTTCAAGAACAAATAGTTTTCAAAACAAGCCAGAAATGGTTTTCATAAAGAAAACTCAGCTTTCTCTTAAACAGCTTTTACAACCATTTATGTACATTTTCATATTAGAGTTGGCATACAAACAGACAAAGAACATTTATAACTTATAGCATCTCACTAAGCCCGCTTTGGCTCACGCTTCTGCTTTTAAATAATTTTTCAAAAAGCAAAAGTCAGTTTCGAAAGACCTTTCAGATCCTAAGTCCTGTATTTGTCAGATATATATATATATATATATATATATATATATATATATATATATATATATATATATATATATATATATATATATATATATATAAGATAAGGTAAAGTAAATTTAGTAAAAGTTAAATGTGACATTTTGTATATGTAAATATCTTTAGTAAAATATGCATGCATGGTTTTGAGAAAAACAGTTGCGTATGAAATTATGTTGATCGATTCGTATCTGAGAGTTTTGTTGAGACCACAGTCCTTTATGGTTATAGTTGGATTTTGAAAATATTGGGAGTGTATTTTTTTATACAAGGATTTTGTATTTCGGGCTTGACCAATCGTGCAGCCATTATGCCGGGGCCGATTTTCGCTAAATCTAAAGGTGATTTTGATAGAAAAGTGAAAATTTTTATAACCTTACGTTTCCAAAGACAAGCTTCATCAATTTTAACTGCTTAGCTTCATGGTAACTTGTCAATGAGCGACTAGCCGGAGGTTATTAGAGTTATCGATTTATTCCCACACAGGAAGGGGGCCTGTCATTGATTCTAAAAGAATTTCCTGAACATTTGAAGTATGCTTTCTTACAACTAGAAAAAGCAAAGCCAATCATCATTTCAACTGCATTGACTGAGCTTGAAGAACAAAATTTTTTGGATATTCTCAAAAAATACAAGGAAGCAATAACTTGGTTTATAGATGATCTAAAAGGAATCAGTCCTTCTATCTGTATGCACAAGATCCTTTTAGAGGAGAACGCTAAAACCTCTATAGAACATCAAAGATGCCTAATCCAATGAAGAAGTGCAATAAAAAAGAAGTAATCGAAATGGTCAATGCAAAGTGGTTCATATATGCAATCTCATACACTCTTAGGTGAGCCCGCCTATGTGGTTCCCAAGAAGGGTGGATTCATTGCGGATCTAAATGAGAAGAATGAAATCGATTCCCACAAGAACTATGATGGGATGGAGAGTGTGGGCAGACTGCTTAAAAACTAAAACCCATACTAAGGACCATTATCCTCACCTTCGGCCGACCAAATGTCGGATAAAGCAATGTGGCACTCCCATTACTGTTTTCTTAATGGATATTTTGGTTATAACTAGATTGTTATATCCCCAGAGGATCAGAAGAAAACTACATTTACATGTCCTTATGGCACCTTTGCTTTTAGAATGATGCCTTTTGGATTATGTAATGCTCCTGCCACCTTTCAAAAGTGTATGATGTCTATGTTTTCTGATTTGGTGGAGGAAGATATGGAAATCTTTATAAATGACTTCAATATATGATCCGCTTTTGAGAATTGTTTGGAAAATTTGAAGTAATACTGAGGTGTCAAGACAACTAGCTTAAATCTCGAGGAAAATGTCATTTCATGGTAATAGAGGGTATCATTCGAACACAAGATTTCTCGCAATGATCGAAGCGCACTACAAAGTTAAGTATCATAAAACCCTCTGCCACCTACAACAAATTAAGGGATAAGAAGTTTCCAAGACATGTCAAGCTATTAAGATTCATAGCGGACTTCTAAAAATCTTCACTCATTATGTAGATCAAGAAAAGATGCAAATTCATTTTGTGATGAATAATACAGATTCGTGATTGATGAAATTAAATCTAGATTAGTGATAGCTCCCACCATGGTGATACTTGACTAGAAAAATGATTTCGAAATTATGTGTGATGCTAGTGATTTTGCAATGGGAGCTGTATTGGGATAAATAACTTAAAATATATACAAGGTCATATACTATGCCAGCAAAACCTTAAATGAGGCACAAGAGAACTACTCTACCACAGAAGAGAAGATGCTAGCAATGGTGTTTGCTTGTGAAAAATTCGGGCATTACAAATTAGGGTCCCATGTTATAATACACACTGATCATGCTGCAATTAGATATCTGATGGCAAAGAAAGATGTCAAGCCAAGACTGATCAGATGGGTATTATTACTGCAAGAGTTTGATCTGGAGATAAAAGACAAGAAGGGTAGTGATAATGTGATACCTGATCACTTATCTAGATTGGAAAAGAGTGTTGAAAAGGAAAAGGAAACTGAAATAGCAGAAAATTTTCCTGATGAGCAGTTGTTTTTATTATCAGTCAAAACACCCTGGTATGTTGATATTGTGAATTACTTAGCTTGTGGAGTTGTGCCACCTAAGTTCAGCTACCAGTAGAGAAGAATATTGAGAACTGATAAGAGATTTTATATTTGGAATGACCCACTACTTTTTAGAAGAGGAGCAAATATGATCATTAGGAGATGTGTTCCAAAAACATAACAAGGTGGTATTATGGAGAAATGTCATGCATCACCATATGGAGGATAATTTCATAGATAGAACAAATTCTATAAAATTCCTCCAATCGTGTTTTTATCGGCCTACTCCTATTTAAAGGGCTGTTTTGAATGGTAAACAATGGTGATGATTGTTAGAGAATTAACGGCCATAAGCAGAAGAAATGAAATGCCCCTACAAGGAATCCTGCAAATGCGTAGATTTTTTTATGTATCGGGGGATAGACTTTACTGGTCTTTCCCATCATTTGAAATCCATGCGTACATTCTCCTAGTTATAGATTATGTATCCAAATGGGTGGAAGTTAGATATCTGTCCCATAAATGATGCCAACACAAAGGGTTTGGTTTATACAAAGAAATATTTTAGCAGACAGAGCACCTTAACAATCATTAGTGACAGGAAACCATTTTACAAATAAAGTTTTTGCAAAACTCATGATTAGATATGGAATCAAACATATGATGGGATTGGCTTATCACCCTCAGTCAAATGGGCAAGCTGAAATTTCCAATATGGAGATAAAGAAAATTCTAGAGAAAACAGTGAATACAAGCAAAAAAGATTGGTCTATAAAGCTAGATGATGCACTGTGGGCTTATAGAACTGCTTACAAAACTTCCATTGGAATGTCCCCATACAGAATTGTATTTAGAAAACCTTGTCATCTCCCTTTAAAACTGGAATACAAAGCTACGTGAGCCATCAAGAAACTAAATGTTGACTTTCAAGCTGCCAAAGAAAGAGATTACTCTAAATGAATGAACTGGAAGAGTTGAGAAATGAAGCTTATGATAATGCCAAAATCTACAAAGATAAGACAAAGAAGTGGCATAATCAAAAGATTATGAATGGGGAATTCAAAGCAAGAGAACAAGTCCTCTTATACAACTCCAAGCTCAAGCTATTTCCAGGGAAACTAAAGTCAGGATGGAATGGTCCTTACATAGTAGTAACAAGTACACCCTTTGGAGAAATAACACTAAAAACTGGTTTTGGAAGTGAATTTAAAATGAATGGTCAGAGACTTAAGCATTATCTTGGAGGAAGCATGAATGAAGTTTAGATCTAGATTTTGAAGAAGAGGAGAATTTTTCTAAACTAAATACATTCTGCAACAAATGTCTAGCTAAAGAATTAAACTGAGCAGCTTCTTGGGAGGCAACCCACGCTAAATTTTAATTTTCACATCTAGTTTGTTCTTGTTTTTAAATTTTAGTGTGATTGAATTTTAGTTTTAATTTTATTTGATAGTTCATTTTAGGATTTTGATAAATTTTCAGGATGATGAAGGTGTACAAGAGGTGGTTATTATATGGAATCATTCATTCTCAAACTATTCAGGCAGAAAGTGCTACAAGGGGAAGTTTTTCTTTTTCCCTAACTTGTTCTTTAATGATAATGTACGCTTGGAAGTTTGGGGGAATGAATTTTTTTAGAGCGTAAAATCAGAACAAATTTTATTGCGGTTTGGTCAGCTTTAGATGCCTCATAAATAATCACATTAATCATATTGGAGCGAAGAATGAGATTTAAGCTGAGTTCATACTTGGAATTTGAGGTTGTTTGATGTTATATGTGTTTTCACAAGTATGAATTGAGTGCAAGGAATATATTACATAATGTGATTTGTGTTGAATGGTTGAAAATATGTTAAATGTACAATTTTTTAGGTAGGACAGAACTTTGTCGCGACAAACAAATTTATGTCACGACACTATTTAAACTTGTCACAACATTGGTTCTCTTTGTCGCGACAAAGAGTGAACAAACTTCATCTAAGTCGCAGAAAGTCTATTGCGACATACTTTCCTTCTATCACGATATGTCGGGTCTAACTTTGATTTTACAATAAAAACTTTGTCGCAACATAATTCCTTTTTGTTGCGACATATTTTTGTTGCGACAAAAAGTACACATGAACATCATAAAATATGTCGCGACATAAATCCACTGGAGCATCACAAATTTGTGTCGTGAAAATTCTGCTCGTCATGACAAAGAATCGCTTCTTAGCTTACGAGTAATTGAAATTTCTATCGTGACATTATTTCTTTAGTGTCGCGACATAGTATTAAAAAGGAACAAACCTTAAAAGTCAATTTTTTTGTTGTGACAATTATGAAGGCAATAAATAAAACATAAGGCCTTATAAATAGAAAATTTTTGAAAACTGAAAGGTCATCTGCTTCATAAACCTTCAACCCACTTAGATTTCCTCACCAAATCTCTCTCACTTCCTTTCGAAACTCTAGATCCCTAAAAGCCCTTTTTCTGACAATGTCTGAGCCGTCGAATCTTGTTCCTAACCTGAACGAAATTTTTGAGGACTATGTTGAACGGGAGAAAGAAGCAGTCCAAACGACTCAGGCAGAAACAAGGCAGGAAGGAGAAAAAGTTGAATCTAAGGCAGAGGTGGAACTAGAAAGAGGAAGAGAGGAGCTGAAGAAGCTAGAGCAGAAAGCAGTGGAGAAAAAGCAAGTGACTGGGTTTCAAAGCAGGCTTATGTCGTTGATGAATATAAAACTCATCTATGTTTTGAGTTCATTTCACATGTTATTTCGAGCATTTTATATCCATATTCATGTAAAACTCATAACATTTTCTCTAAACTTGGTTTTGCAGGATTATTGATTGAAAGCAAGTGATTTAGTAAGAAAAGATGCAAAATGTTTCCAAAAAGAGAGTTAACTGAATGTCTCACATTGCGTCATTGAGAAGATAATTTTTTTCTAGAGCATCAAATGGTTCAACTCTACTCATGGTTACATTCTACATTCAAATAGCTTTCCAACGACACCTCACACGCCCAAATATGAGTTAAAACGAAGAAGTTATGGCCCCGACAAGTTAGACAAAGAAAATTATCACAACAAGGAAAACTCTGTCGCGACAAAGTTTTCTGTTGCAATAGAGAAACTCTGTCACGACAAAGTTTTCTGTTGCAACGGAGAAACTTTGTCGCAACAAAGAAAACTCTTCCATAACAAAGTTTTTTGTTGCAAGGAGCAAACTTTGTCGCAACAGAGAAAACTCTATTGCAACAAAGTTTTCTATTGCAATGTAAAACCGCCGTGACAGTAGAAACATGTCGTACGTAAACGCCGAAAACACCAAAAAGACCGAAATGGATATTTCGGCTCTGTTTTCAAGCCCACTTCACCCTAGGACTATAAATACTCATTTTTTAGGTTTTTAGGCAATAGAATGTGGGAGAACACCTCATGGGTTTATCTCTAAACTCCGCCCATTTTTTAGTTTTGTCATAGAGATTTTGTTTTTAATAGATCTAGAGTATTTTTGTGAGTAGATTTTATTTTTTTATTGAAGAGATTGTGGTTAGAGGCAGAGATTCAGATTTGATTACTGTTCAGACAAATATTGAAATTAAAATATGAATTTTTCTCTCACTCTTTGTCTCTTGATTTCTTTCTTCATTTTCTTACTTTTTGTTTGATTGGTGATGATTAGAATCCAATAATGGAACATTAAACACCCTCTAGGGGTAGCGATTAATTATTGAGCTTTCAGATTTGTAGTTTATCGGTTATTTTGTGGGTTTGAAAACTGAATTTATATAATTGGTATTGTTCATATAATGAGTTGTTCGGAATATTAGTAGCTTATACCTTAAAAGAGTCGATCTTTCTCCGATTTCAGAGGCTCCTCGGTGACACAGACGGAGATTCTCGAGAGTAAAAGAAAGCAAAGAATCTCGGGGGTATGTTAGACTAATATTATGGAACTAATGAACTCTAAAATATTGCTTTGATATATCACTAATTTACTCATAGTGTGAGGATAATTAGATGATGTATCAGTTTAATGTTTAGAGGTCTCACCTCAAATTGATGGAATGACCTCGTTCCCGTGTTAGCATAAATCTAATCAAGGAAAGAAAGAACTTTAGTAAATTTGATGGCTGAGGTACCAATTAGATTGGAGAAGGCTTGCATAATCTTGTCTATGGGGGCAAGAATTCTTCAATCCTAAGAAATGGTTGTGAAGTATTGGAAAAGAAAAACAATCAAATCTTAAAGAAGGTCATATTTTACAAGTAGCTATTTAGACCCACTTGTCTGAAAGGAAGATGGATCTCTAATTAGTGAAATGTATGGTATATGGAGAAACTAAGCTATACTTACACTCAAGTTTCTTGGACAAATCTAGCATTCAACTCACAAATGTTGCGCCTCAAGGAAATGCAAACTGCTTTTGTAAAATAATTATCCCTATCCATAAAGGCCTCTCTTCATACTTTAATTAAGTATTGCTTATTTACTGCATTTTAGGATTAGTTTTAAATCGGTTTTTGTTTCAATTAAATTATTTATTCCACATCTTATTTAGTCGCCTAAATAGTGAAATAAATTCCCTTGTAATTGGGGCGATCAAATTCCAATTAGAGAGAACTCCTCCACCTCGTGGGTATGATATCCACTTTTAGAGTCCACTTTATTACTTCTGTGATGACCCACTTCATGAGTGGGGCCGAGTGTTGGTAATACTTTCATTTCAGTTTTTGAGTACACTTACTATGCAAATAAGTTTTTTTTAGTATTTACCATTCACTCCTCTTGGCCATATTTTCATATATGCATCATTCGTCTCAACAAGTTTTATGTTATCAAGTAAAAGTGGACTTTGGTGAAATGCAGGTCAAAATTTGGTCAACAAGTTAAGGCCATTGTCGGGATTGGGGAGCAATATTCCTTTAGTAATAGTGGTATAAATTTGTATATATAATTTGGTCAACAAGTTTTTGGCACCGTTTCCAAGGATTAGATAATATTCCTTTGGTAATAGTGGTAGAAATTTGTATATATAATTCGTCAATAGTCATTCTGATGTGGGATAAATTGGCAAAGAAAGAGGATTTCATAGGGAGAAAAGAGGTTTTAAAGAAGGATTTCCCTTCCAAGAAGTCATTGAGAGCTAGGGATGACATCTTTTCTGCGAACACAAGACTCGTGGGTTCGTAGATGTGGTGAAGGAGTTCTATGCTAATATGGTGGGAACGAAGGATAAGACAGTGTACGTTAGAGGGAAATGGATATCCTTCAACAGAGATCAGATAGACAGAACTTACAATCTTCATGAGAGAAAGAATGGGTCGAAGTTCAAGAAACTAGTGAATGAACCTGACTTTCAAAAGATTGTAGACTTGCTGACTGATGACAAGGGAAAGTGGAATGTCACCAGGAAAAACCCACTCGAGTCCATCGCTAAAGGAACATTGACTGAACAAGCAAAGGTGTGGTTTTATTTCCTCTGTTCAATCATTTTACCTTCCAAGCACTTGTGTACAGTCAGGGATAAGGAAGCAGTGTTGTTGTATGTCATCCTGAAGGGCTACAAGTTCAGTGTTAGAAAAATTATAGAAAACTCAATTCTAAGTTATTACAAAGGAGATTACAAGGGACTGATTCCACACCCAACAATGATCACTAAGCTCAGATTCTCAAGCATGAGAAGGTTAATGGAGGAGAAAAACCCGCCCCAGACCTCACCCCTATTAATACCAGAATCACCAAGGGGCCTAAGAATAGAGGCAGGAAAAGAGATATAGAAGTTGCAAGAGAGGAAGAAGAGAACATTGAAATCAATTAGATACAGATTGATATTGCAGCCCAAGAGTAAGAACAGGGGTTGAACAGTGTAAGCCCAATTTTGACAATCTCCCCAGATGTGAGACAAGCCCATCAGAGTGCCGGGAGCTCACAAAATTTCAAGGTAACAACATTGAACGATGGAAATGTTAAAGGATATGAGACAAGAGATGCAGAGGGACAACACTGTGGTCCAACTCCAACTCGTGGATGAGTACATCGATGCCGAGTCAAAAGAAGCGGATCTGTGACTGAGGAAGCCTCAGTCGGTAGATAAAGAATGGAATAGCATATGGGAAACAATAGAAAGAGAACTGATTGAAGAGCTCAGGGTAAGAGAAGATGCTTTTCTGTCAGAGCAACTCAAAAGAGAAAGTGAGTTTTTCAAGATCATGAAAGAGATAGAGGTGCTATGGAAAAGAACATGTTGTAGAAGGAAGATGCCTTGGGGTATTTGTACAAGGAACATAAAAAAGAAATAAGACTTCTGATAGAGAAAAGGGATAAGGAAATGGAGGGAACCCTAAACTATAGGGAAAAGTGTTGGACTGAAAGCTTAGATGTGATCAATAACAACCTGATAAAAATTTACTCTGCCTAGGGTGAGTTTGAGGGAACCTAAACTCTATTAAGCAGCGACAAAATGATCTTATCAAGAAAATGGCCTTATCCATGGAGTGGTCTACATTCAACAAAAGTGAAAAATGCAGTAGGTCCAAGCAACCACAAGTCCAGATTCCAAAGTTCTCACCTTCTGCAGCTGGTTACAAGTTTGAACCAGTGAATTTGCATTCCTCCCATAGGCATGATAGAATAAGAAAGTAGCTTGCCCTATAGTTCTTCCTCTTTTCTCTCTCCATAACCATATGCCTTACACTTAAATACTTCGATAAAAAAAATTTGGCAAAAATTGGTGTTCACTTGCATTTTTCATTTCTTATGTGTTTATTGTCTATTTCCTTCCTTTGTGTTCAATAATTAGAAATTGTTGGGATTTAGTGAATAAATTGGTCAATAATGAGAAACCAGATTTCCTGGTTTGAATTGCTAAATAAGCTGTGAATTGTTTAGTGGAATTCAAATATTGATGGAATTGATTAGTTGTTGTGTTAAACATCTCTGCATTGAATGATTGATTTAAATGAACTTTTAATTGGTCAAATAGCATGGCAAAAAAAGAAAAAAAAATCCAGTGACCAAACAAGACTTGAATAGATGAATTGGGGTATGATGAAATGAACTAAAGAAGAGAGTTGTGAATATGTTGAACTTCAAGAATAAAGAAGATTGTAAAAAATTGATGGAACAAATAAGGCTTGTAATCCTGTTTTTGTAAACAGTCTAGTTATTATGAATCCTGATAAACACTGCACTTGGTCAAAAGTATATCTGAATCAAATTGTGCTTAAGATTAGGACATCTTCCGGATCTAACATGCATTAAATCTCCGAATGCCCTAGAACTTGTTAGATTATTAGTCAAGGCGAAATTCTAAGCAATACCACTAACAGGAAATGATATAAGTAATTCTTGGAAGATTGATTCTCTCAACCCTTATAATATGCATAAGCATACTCACTAGTTCCTTATTTGAGCCAAAATCCAATTTCATCATCAAACCAACAAATGAAAAGTCTAAACCCTTCTTCCTTAGACATCATCCTACAACAAAGAACCCTTATTTACCCATATTACATGACCATTACATCAAGGATAGGACATAACAAGTTTAGGGGAATATTTTTTTGCAAATTATGAAAAGATGATACGAAGGGTTGAGACAAAAAAAATCAATCGAGATGAGAAAAGATGAAAAGAATGAGGAAAAGATGCTGTGAAAAGAAAACTGTCAAGGTGGAATAAGTTTGGTCTTGTAGGCCTCCTCCTTGGAACAATTAAGTCATTAGGGGTGTTCAATACCTAGTACCCTAATGCCAACTGGTATGGGAGTTACTGACCCAAAGTTCGTTAAAAGTGGTAGAAAGTTTAAAAAGACAAAACATTGCACTATTCCTAAAACCTTGATGAAAGATGAAAAGTGAAAAAGCTTCAAAGATAAGGAGGAAAGTTTACAGTCTGAAAATGGTCAAGAAAAATACCCCCTCAAAAAGTACGTAGAAGGATGCACCAAACCAAATGGGAGGTTAGAGAGCTGACATGAATGGAAAAAAAAAAGTTACGAATGCATATGAAGGCAAATATGTCAAGTTGTAGGTGAAATCTGGGTAAAAAAAATTGAGCCTAAATTGTCCTATTATCTACCCAATTACCTCAGCCTCACATTACAAGCCTAAAATACCTAATTGATTCTGAATGTGGTGTATGTTGACATTAGTGGAGATTAATATGATAAACAAGCATATGGGAATTTAAAGATTAAAGGAGAAGCATGCTATCTGAGTAATATCCCAGAAGATTAACTAATCTTCCAAGGAAAAAGAGAGAAGACCATCACACACTCAAAAATCAGGGTTAAATGATTGAATTCTTACACTATATGAATTATTTGCCTGTTTAGTGAACTTAATTGAAAATCTTCCTGATTCAAGATTGGAAACATGTTTAGAAATACTTGCTAACCGAATTATGTTTCCTCGCCCAATTGTGTGGATTCAATGTAAAAATGTCCTTAAAATAAAGCTAAATTGTTCGAGGACAAACAAAATTTTCTTTTCTTTGCTGTTGACAAGCAAAACTTTGGTGCTCGGGGAATTTGATGAGTCCTAAACTCATCTATTTTTAATCCATTTTTCTGGCATATTTTTAGCAGCTAAGATATATTTTAATGCTAAATTATGGAATATCTAATAACTTTGTGTTTCATGTGTTTTTATTGAAAAGAAATATCTAAGACTCCTTCACCATCGGGCCTGGGTGCATACTGACTTGTACCAAGGCCTAGTAGAGAGGATTGAAAGCAAAATGGAGGGTTGGAAAACCAAGAACCTCTCTTTGGCAAGAAGGAACGTCCTATCCCTTTGCATTCTATGCAATCAACCCTCTTGCCAGTGAGCCTTTGCAACAAGATTGATAAGATGGTAGATCCATTTTATGGGGTGGCTCGAAAGGAAAAAGAAGGATTCACTCTCGCGTCGGGAGGTGGTGACTAAGTGACAATCCTCAAGATCAAACGTATGCACAACATGAACTTAGCCTTTATGACTAAACTTTTACTAGGTTCCAGTGGCCTAGCCCGCCGGTCCTGTGGCCGTCTAAATTCAACGACGAAGCAACCCAAGCCCATCTTCCATATTAAAACTGATAGGCACTACTTAGACGGGAAATGCGGAGGCCCATCTATGAAAGTCGGGGTGTCTTCCCAGAGGCCAGACTCAAGGCAGCTTGTCTAGAGGTCTAAGTCCCCCAGTTGACCATCCTTCTACTTACGGCAAGTTCGCTATGGACAAATGGATAAAGGCGGGAAATACGCAAAAGTTATTTACGAATTTCCTAGTTTCCAAATCTCTTACTTCTCAGAAGGTTAATCCTTGATAAGGAAGAACTAGTCTTTGATAAGGAAAATGAGATTTTGTTCCTAAAAAAGAGGAGATTCTTTCCGAAGAAAGAGGAGGAGGGATTCGTGAACCGCTTTCTATAAATCAAGAGGATTCCCATGATGAAAAGGTATGCAATCCCTAATATACGAACTTCTTCTTTCTCTTCGTGTCTTTGCTAACTTAATCATCAAAGAGGTGGTCGACCTATCGTCGTTGGATCGCCCTTGTTTTGCAAGTTGACATCGCACCGATGATGCTCTAGAGGTCAAACGATCAAGGTAACAACAATTGATGGTTTCGTTTCCACTTTCTCTAACTTACTCCTTCTTTCGTTTTTTTTTCCCTTATTCTTTTATTTAAGCCTATGAATGGCAAAGATATTTAATAAGAGATTTCTAGCAATGATAGCGCTGGAGGGTGACTCCCCGGAGACACCTATCGCAAAGGCCTAATTTGTCGCTATGTCTGGGAGAGGAATCGAGTTTGTAATGTACCAAAGTTCCTCGCGAATTAGTCTAGAGCCACCGCTCGACTATCTCAATCATGGTGCGTATAACGTCGTCTACTTCACCTAAGAACAGTTCGTTGTAGGGCTTCGCTTCCCGTCCGATCACTGGTGAAGCAGACTTTACCTAGGCACCTCCTGCATTTGTACATCTGAATGTTTTTCGGATTCTAACGGGTTGTAATGTGCTGAACTCTCTCTACCAACTGGACATCTCATTGGTGGAGATATGTTTCATTTACACTTTGAAGCTTGGATCGGGCTCCACCTATCTATGTCGGCCCATAGTCCTCGGCTGCAATTTGTAATCGGGCTTCTTGACTCCCCCAAAACAAAGATGAAAGGGGTTGTGTTGTTATAGTCTGCGGGCACGCGATACCCATCTTCTCGTGTGGCTTCCCCTTTCATATGAATCCGCCTCTCATTCCCGGTGTCCGTTTTAGTTTGATGTAGCTCATGTTTGTCTAGGCAATCTTCTCTATTGACATGCCCCAATTTCTTTTGATGATTCGTAGGTAGGCGCAAGTGAAGCCGACTGGTTAATTAGGTGGAAAAGGCAAGACTAGACCATATCACCACATTGAGATCACAGCAGTGGAGCCGTGAACCACAAGCTCCTTCTATCTATGAGGAACCTTGTAGGAGTTGGGCGCTAGTCCTTTCCCATACATAGTGCCCATTCTTCCCCGTCCACTACTCGAGCTTCTGAAGGATGAGCATTTCGTCCTCGCGGATCTCCTGATGCTGATACCGGAGGGAGCCTTCCTCAAGCTTCTACTCTAAAACCACTTGTTCATCCAAACTACCTACCCTTGTCCGCGCAAGATCCCAAACATACCTAGTTTCTTTTGGCTGGGCGAGATTCACAACCTGCCCCTCATGCGATGAGGAAGAACAAAAAGAAGACCAGACAAGAAAAGGCTACCTGTGCGAGATTGGAAGGGTTCATAGACTTGACGGATCCGACAGTCAGCGAGTTGGTTGAAGAAAGGGAGGTTGAGATGTCTAGCCTCGCCACTGGATTTGTTGTGTGGATGCGTAAACGAGCCACCAGCACTCAAGAGGAGACTACCCCTAGCTCCAAGGGTCCAGACGGCAAACGCCTTAAACAATCTGGTCTTGAAAAGGGGGTTCAGATCTGCCCGACGGCAATTTTCGTAGATTCTCCAGAGCGAGCTCTTGGTGTCCTGCTGGCTTTGGAAGGTAACGCCTGAGGTGCCTCCCAGGAGGCTTATGCGCTGTTGGAGAATGGGGCTCTAGCCAGGGTGCCCCCTCTTGACGAAGAGGTTGCAAACGAGGCTCTTCTTGGAGAAGAAGCAGGTGGACCACCACCTTAAGTCAGTCGGCTTAGTCTCGCACCTTCTAGAGCTTGGAGAACAAGGCCACCTTAAAAGATGATCCTCGCCTGCACGCCGCCCACCGGATTAGAGTCGCCCTCCGCCAGATGTGCTCTAAGACTCGATCGTAGTCGCCGGCTGCTTGTTAAAAATGCAACCCTTCAACAAGAAGGATTATTCAATCGCACACATGCGCGATCTCTACCCCCTTAGCCTCCACGCCTCGATGGTGGCTCATTTTGAGGAGTACTCCATCCCTTTTCCCAACTACCTTGATAAGGGGTCCTATTGGCGTGTTGCCAAAGACGGGATGTATATCGCAATCACGACTTCAATGAGAAAACCGAGTTGGTAGGGCTCGACTTTTTTGAGTACGTGTTTTGTGTTGTTATTTTCTCTTAACCCCTTTTTTCAGAATAGGCCAAGCCACCATCATTCGAAATATGGATCGCCAAAGATGGGAGCCTGTGTTAAGATGGAGATGCCTGAAGCCATGTCTCTATAGCCTGGTCCGTCACTTCCAAGCATCGAGCCTTAGAGGAATCTTTGAGCAAGGCCAAGTCCTAGTCTAGACACTAGGAAAGAAAGGCTAAGGAGGGCACTAAGAAGACCACAAGTGTGGAGAAAGAGAGAGACAAGGCTAGGGAGGAAGCTTAGATTGTGCAGCTTGCTGCCGTCATAGCTAACGATGCAAAAGCAAAGGCGGAGGGTGACCTAGCTAGGGTACAACATGCGTTGGAGGCCGAGAAGGAAACCAGGCAGAGGGTGGGAAGAGGGCTAAGAGCTCGAGGCTGCGCAACCCGTCCGAGGCGGCTTGACGCCTCTCCTATCACAGACGAGACGACTCAAGGACAGTTTACCTCTCTCTTACTCCCTAGCCAAGAAACACCACAAGGAGGCCATGGAGGAGGATTACCAGAAGGCCTTGAAGGTCATTCTTGCCTATAGCTATGGATGTTGTGTTTTCAAACACAATATTTAACGAGACCAACTAGTGGCTCCCGATGGTATGCCCTACTCCTCCGACCGCTATCGCCGAAGTCTTCATAAGCCCCTATACCCCCTCAAAATTTAACAATTTTGGGGACATGATACGAGGCGCAAATTCTCTGGCGAGGTAGCTAAGAACCTGAGGGAATGCTTCCGCTAGTGGACTAGAGTCGATTCCCAATCCTCCTTTATTGTCTCTTTCTTTAAGATTTATGCAAGAGGCATCTACTTCCTGCTGCCATAACATACTTTTCTGTAATCACATACACTAATTAATGGCACATTGTTAATGAAATATGCTTCTTAGTACTTCATGCACTAAACTTTATTATTTCTCGTCTCTTTACCAATATTGGCTAGGATAGTTAATCTTTATGTGAGCCACGAGGCCGGCTCCCTCCCGAAAGTCTCTGAAGATGCTTATAGCCATAGGCCCCGTGCTTCTCTTATGGGTGCTGAACAGGCTAGAGCCACTAGTCTAGCCTTATGAAAGTGCCAACAGCCAGGAAACCACAAGTCCGGTCTTTGAAATTGTCAATAGGCTTGTGAGCCATAAGTCCGGTCTTCGAAGTGCCAACAGCTTGTGAGCCACAACTCTACTTTGAAAGCTCAAGTTAATCCAAAAATTGAAGTAAATATAATGCTTTTAAAGAACACCCGATCGGTCATATGCCAAAAACTGAAAGAAAATATTATAAAGGAAATTTTATTGATAACCCCCTTAAAGAAAACTTTATTGATAATACCTTTAAGGTGCATAAATGCTCCACACATGGCAATGGTGGCCCGTCTAGTTTATTTAATGCATACGACCTAGCTGGCCCTACTCTTACAATCACGTATGACCCCTCCAAATTTGGTTGGAATTTGTCGGCCATCCATTTAGTTGTGTTTTCAAAGACTTTTCTCAAGACTAGATCCTCAAATTTAATGCACGCCACTTTTATACGCTTATTTTATAAGTTTTCCATCCTTTGCTGGTAAGATGCTATATGTATAGCGGCTGCTTCCCAAAGTTCATCTACCATATCTAGGTCCGTGGAGATGGCTTCAGCGTTAGCCGTTCTAAGAACCTTAGTTCGAAACGTGGGCATCCGCATTGCTAAAGAATGGTTTTATACTATAGGGTGAGGTAATGGTGAAACTCCAAACACTTTCTAGCCAGTTGTTCTGATAGCCCAAAGACTCCCGATAGCTCATCCACCCATTTTCCCCTAGCCAAATGTAGACGCTTTTTCAAAGCCGTTAAGAGAGTTTTGTTGGATGCTTCCTCCTGGCCATTACTCTACAGTTACCATGGGGTTGAGTGCAAATTTTTTATTTTAAGCTCATGGCAGAAGTTTTTGTATACTTTTCTGTCAAATTGTGGCCCATTATCAGTTATGATCGGCTGAAGTATTCCGAACCGACAGACAATATTCTTCCACACAAACTGGGTGACATCCTTATCTTTTATGGAAGCGAAGGCTTCAGCTTCTATCCATTTGCTAAAGTAGTCGGTGGCAACCAACAACAACTTGTTTTGAGCTGGGCTGTAGGTAGTGGTCCAACTATATCAATTCCCCATTGAGCAAAGGGCCAAGGGCTTGTGACTCGAGGCTAGGTCTTGTGTCATAACTCGATACGTAGAGCTCAAGAAAGTACAGACAGAGTCCAAACTCCAATCTATTTTTAATCAATTTTTCCAAAATATTTTTATACAGCCAAGATATATTTTAATACTAAATTATGGAATATTTACCAACTTTGTGTTTTACTGGTTTTTTTAAAAAAATAGATAATTCCAACAAGAAAAGAAGAAAGAAAGTGGCTAAAGCACAACTCTCTGTCACGACATAGTTTCTGAATGTCGAGACATAATCTTAAGGGAATCAACAAAGCTATGTCACAACCAGTAGCTTTATGTCGCAACAAAGTTCAGGCTGAACTCAATGAAGAAACAGAACTTTGTCGAGACAAAGAATTTTTTCTCACGTAATGATCGCCGGGCTGAAGTGTGTGAAGACTGCATAACACTCGACTCTATCGCGACATTGATCAAGGCAAGTGGCAGTGGAACTTTTTCGTGACAATCCTTACACTATCGCAACATAAAAGAATGAAGATAGCATATGAACCATGTCGCAACAAAAGACAACTCTATCGCGACAAAGAATGGCAAGGTTATAAATACGTCGGGCTTCATAAGGCAGACTAGCTTAAGGTTCATATGACAAAGAAAACTTTGTCGCGGACACAAATTCGAGCTCACACAAGGCAACAAGACTTTGTCGCGACAAAGAAGTTTTCTATCGTGAAAAACACAACATGAGGTTGAGGTGAACTCTATCGTGACAAAGAAATCTCTGTCACAACAAGAAGCTGAAAAGCAATACAAGAAGTTTTATGTTGCGACATAATGAATAACTGAAGTCAGAATCCCTGTTGCGACAAAGAAGTTTTCTACCGTGACAATAAAAGCTATTGAGTAATAGAATTCTATCTCGACAAAAGAAAATTATGTCGCGATAAAAAATGAAAGAGAACTGAGATAAGCCAAGACAAGTTTGTCACAACAAAGATTTCTATGTTGCAACAAATAGTTAGCCAACGATAAGGATTAGAGAAGAAATTATGTCGCGATAAAAGAAAACTTTGTCATGACAAAGTTGTTGAGTAACCATAGAAAGAATGTCGGCGACATAGAAAACTTTATCGCGGCTAAAGTAGAAAGTCATGTAAAAAATGTTTGTCGCGATGATCTTAAGAATTTGTCGCGACATTACACTACCCTCAAGAGGTAAGCCAACCAGATTGTGTCGCGATAGAAGAAAATTATGTGGCGACAAAAGACAAAGAGGAGAGAACAGAAGATTGGTCGCGACAAAGAAAAGTATGTCGCGACAGTTTTCAAAAGCAAAAAAGTATGAGAAGCTGGTTGCAACAAATTTTATGTCGTGACACAAGACACTTCTATCACAACAAGAACTAGACTGTTGCATCAAAACTATTTTGTGACACTATCAAAGTCCAGCGCATGTAATCCGCAAAAGGTCAAAACCTATCGCGACAAAAATCAAGAAAGCATGCACAGGTTTCTGCGGACAAGGACTAAAAACTCGTCATGACAGAGCTAATTAATTTAGGCCATAATTTTGGGATCCGCAAAGAAAGCTAAGTGCGTCTATCATTGGAAAGTCTATAACAGACGATTCAGTGGTGATCAAAGTGAAAGTACTTCCGCAGAATCCGTGACTTCTGTGTAGTCGGAGAATTTTAGATATTATTTTCTTTTATTTTTTTTATTTTCTTTTAGTAGACTTCTGCTTTTAGCGTAGTTTTTAGTTTGTTTCTCTGCTTATGTTCGAGTTTAGTAATGAACTCGATGTGTACTTCGAGTCGAATCTATTGTAAAATTTTTCTCTCACTATTGTTTTCGCTTTTAATGGATTTTTGAAATTTTTATTTCGCCGTTTACAATATCGCTGAATTTTCCCGATCGCTAGTCATTGATAGCGTATGAACCAGCTTTGAAAGATCGGGTCCCCAGGAATGAGTCGATGGTGATTGTTATTTTCTCGCATTGTGCGGAAGAACGCCATAGTTAGAAATCTTGAATTTATTTGATTGGTATTATTCTTGAACTTAACTATTCCAAGTACTAGTACCGTGTACCCAAAAACAAAGGATTGTATCTTGCTCGAATTTCCAGGAGGCCCTCTATGTGACACATAGATGAAGAATCCTAAGGGTACGAAGCAGTTCCTTGTGGGTATGGTAGACTAATACTTTGAAACTAATGAACTCCAAAAGATTTCCTAAACAGATCACTAATGTACTCATATTGTGCAGATAGTTGGATGAAGTATCAGTTTAATCGCTTAGAGGTTTCTCCTCTTTGTGATGAAATGATTCTGATCCCGTGTTAGCATAGATCTAATCAAAGAAATGGAGAATTTCATCAGCATTGAAGGATGAGGTGCCATTTAAATTGGAGAAGGCTTGCAATATCCTATCTATGGGGGCAAGAATCTCTCACCCTAAGATTCGCTAAGTATTGTAAAGGAAAATACCTGCATCTTAGAAGAGGATTATATCTTACAAGTAACTGATTATACCCATGATTCTGAAAGGAACATGAATCTCTAATTAGTGAAATGTATGGTGAAGGGAGAAATCCAAACTATACTATAATGCATCTTTGACAAATTCAGTTTTCTAACTAATGGCTTAGCTTATGACTCAAAAATGACGAGAAATTGACAATTATTCATCGCCTATTTCCCCATCGTTGTCTCACTCAATGAACTCTCACATCCACTTTTATTAAATTCTTTATGTATACTAGTGAAATTATTTTAGTATTACTTTATTAGTTATCTCATCATTTTAACATTGGAGTTCAAATAGTAAGGATCTTAAGTAGTTATGGTAGTTAATCTGACATCATCAACTTGGGAACAATATCCGGACTTAAAAATCCACTTTTATTACTTGTATGACCTTGCACTTGCTGATTTAGACCAAACTCAATTTTTAATGAA